>JASSUY010036114.1:95500-120024 GCA_032466535.1 Forpus xanthops
GCCCAGGGAGAGGAGAGGGCTGAGGGCCGGAGGGGGAGGGTGGGAAGGGGAGTTTGGAGAAAATTGCTTGAAATTACAGTATTCAGCTTTTGCTGACAGTATATCAAAGCCCAACTTCTGCCTTTATGATATTTAAATCCCCGCCGCTTCCCCAGAAAAACAGCACTGGCACAATAGAAACATTATGTGCTGGTGCGGGGAGGGGGAGCGCTGCTGAAATGGGACTCGCTTTGGGTTGGGATGGTGATCGAGACTTGGAGGGCCTGGCGGCTCCACTACAGAGATGAACAAAGTGCCCGTCTACGGCGACAATATCCTGAGGAGGCACTTTGAATTCATCTCCTGTTACACAGTTTGAGGAGTATACACTCACACGCACACACCTCATATGCACACCTCACACACACACTCACACACTCCCCCCTTCCTCCCAAGGGAAATGACCCAGTCACTGCGCAGGGTAGGAACACTGAAGATGCAACAACATTAAAACTAAACTGGATGATGAATCAAAACTGACAACTCAGTAAGAGGATTAAAACTCCTGCCAGGGATTTATGCCTCCTCCTTGATACAATGCCTTTGTCTCCCTCGTGGACTCCACAGGCTCTTCACTGGTGGTGCCAACTGCACCTTCAAAATGACCAACTTTTTTCCTCAATCAGCAGCTCCCAAGGGTAAGAAGGGAACAAGAGGGGTCACAAACCCCTCCTGGGGCACAGCCCTTGGAGATGGAAAAGAGGGATTGCAGTGATCCAGACTGTGCTGGAAGAACATGAACTGGAGGAGAAGACACCAGGCAGTGCTTAGGAGAGTGCAGGTCCCCAGCAAGGGTGCATTTACCTGGTGTGGGAGGACTGGCATGGCAGTCCCCGAACAGGTTTCCATGTGCCCATAGCCAGGTGCTAGCTGCCATGGAGAAGCAGCGTCAGAGATCCTCACTGCAACAAACTCATAGCTAAGTCCCACTGAAACCCTGAGCCAAGTGACTTGTCAGTTTTGTGCCTCCAAGCAGCAGAGTCAAAGGGCTGAGAAGAAAGCAATTCCTCTTGGTAGGGGTTTAACATGAGGCTGTGGCTGCCTGCACTGCCCACATGAATCTCTACCAAAGAGATGGAACAAGTTAGCAAACGTTAGCTGGTAAAATTATCTTCAAAGAGCTGTGCAAACACTATTGCAGCTCTGCAAGACCCTGTGAGGGAGGCAGCTATCCTCCCTCTCCAGATGGCTGGAAGAGATCAGGATGCTCCCATGGCTGCCCTTAGGAAAGCTTATACGCTGAGGGAGTCTGCTGGAGCACAGCTTTCCTGGCATTATCTGCCAAACCCCAGCCAAGGGCTCAGCCCATGAAACCTTCTGTCAACTTTAAGGCACTATTTTCCAAGTCACAACATCAAAGGCCTTTGTGTTCATAAACCTAAACAGGTTCTTTTGTTAGAAGAACAACAGATTTAGTATTTGGGCCTTGTGCAGTCAGCCTTGCTTTGTCACATCCTTCTGGTCACTGTGCTCCAAGATTGATGACACCTTTCTTTCCCAGGATATGTATGGAAGAGCAGAGTATGATGAGGAATTAGGCTGGAAGTCAAAAGCACTGCCTACTCTGTGTGCAAAACCTGCCTCCTGGAGGAAATCAAGGTTTTGCACAGTAAGAAAGCCAGTGGGGTAATACTGGGGTTGTGTTTGACCCAAGGCTTAAAAGCCAGAAGTATTTTATACTTCATCATGTTTTACAGACACAGCTACAAACCACAGAGGCAGAAAGAGCTGTGCCTTGTCCCCTCACAGACAGTCGGACAGTTAACCCTTCCTGTCACTTGAAAAGGGGCAAGCACATCCAGGTCCTCCTAACACATGTCATGAGGAAGCATGACACCAGAAGCCCTGCTCAAAGGTAACATAACCTTGCAAAGCAGGCACAGTATTAATTCCTCAGTCCTTTAGCCAAATGAATACAAAGATGGATAATATGACAGAGAAGACTGCCAATGGGAAGGGCAGTGTCCAAGAGGTGGCCTGAGAAATCATGAGGAAACACAGAAGTATCCCAGCAAGACCAGAGCAGGAGAGACATTCCACCCTCCAGAGCCTTTCATCATCTCCTCTATATGCATTTCCACGAATGTCTGCCTTGGAAAAATAATCTTTTTGTTTCTAAACTCTCTGTGAAACCAGCAGAAGGCAGCAAATCTGGCTCGATTTCCAGCCACAAGGGGAGATGGGGAGTGTTCTTCAAGACTACCAAGGTGCAACGTATTTCCAGGAGATTTCTGTGACAGTCCATCTGATAGTCCATACCTGGCAAACTGCCTAGTGAGAGCCCAGGGAGGCATCAGCATGGGGCCTCAGTTGGGGCATCTTTTGGGAACAGCAGGTCTTCCACTGGAGATGCTCAGTAAGGAGAAATAATCTATCTGGAGCATACCTAGAAGTCTTACTAGAGGGAGGATTTTGTCCAGTAGCATTCATTTTTCAGTTCAAATCAGTAAACGACCCCACAAAGATAAGGGCAAATCTGATCCTCATGTGGGATGGGCATCAAAGGGGCATTTCTTCTGTACTGGTTCAGGGCCGCAGCCATCTCCTGTTGTGAGATCTCCTCCCTGTGTTCCTGTGATACCTGGTGATTGTGAAGTGTCAGTGTAGATATCCAAAGGAACAGGGTAAGCATAGAATTAGCAAGTGCTGATGCAGCCTCTGAACACTCCCCTGACATCCAGCAATTCACAGTGAAGGCATTTCAGAGCATAATACAGTGTTTTGCATTGCCATTGCTACAATTTTCTTCTCTTAATTTGTCTTTTGGAATCCATTCAATATTTTAGCCCCCAGAACTCCTTTTTGGCATGGGGTTCCACAGTTTCACTATGAATTTTTGTTTGTATGAGATGAGACTGGTGCACAAATGATAGCATGTCCTAACATCATGAGGATAAAGCCAAACTCTATCTTGCTCTTGCTAGAAACTCCACTAAGGTTAGGATTCAGATCTCTAACATGTCCTCTGTATTTTGGCTTTCATATGGCAGAATTGCATTTTTTTAAGTTGTTACTAGGATTTTATAAATCAAATTAATTCCTGAAGAGAGGACAGAAGGTGGAAGATAAGTTATGCAGCAATCTGGGCATGTACAATGGATTTCTGACAGCTTTTACCTTTGCACTTCTCCTGTGCCCCAAGGCTAGAACAGTAAGGATTGTCCTGAATATTTGTACATCCTGCATGCAGATAGAAAAAAAGATAGAAAACAGTTTTCAACCCTTTATTCCTCAGTTTGTTTCTGTACAGAGAGAGAAGAGCAGATCTTCCTGCTGAGTGAATGTAAGAGCACACTAAGCACACTGGCTCAGAACTGCTCTAGAAGCTCTAAATACTGTTATGTGGTTTCTTCCCTTCCCAGGCATCTTTGTTTTCTTGATTTGTGGCTGCAAACACAACCTGGAGTGCCCAAGTGCTACAGTGAAGCCAGCTGTCAGGACACTTCCAACCCAACCAGAAGTGCAGGAAATCTCCCAAGAAAGCTTGTTTTTATAGGCTCTCAGGAGGCTTGCATATGTCAGATATGCTTATCCAGACCAAACCCAGCCTTCCTGAAATTCATTCCTCACTAACATTAATGCTTTTTTCCATGTCAGCTTGAGTGGTGTGAGATTTTTGGCAATCAGGGAGTAGTCGAGATTTGTTTACAGCTGTTTTGGAATGGATGCTGGTTTGTTTACTGTAATTCATGCCAAAGGAATATTTCATAACAAGTAATGTATTACAACTTATTCATTTTATTCTTGATTTTCATTTACTGTAGGGCTTTCATCTCAACTTCTGTTGTTTAGCAGTGGCCAACAGCATAAAGCAAACGGAGGGGAGAAAAAGAAAAGGAGACATTTTGTAAGACGTTATCCCCTTCTTGAGCATTTCATAGGTAAAATCTCAAACTGATGCACAGCAGTTCAAAAACAAGAAAGAATTGTTAAACTGCCATATTTCTTTACTTTTTTCAAGTATCAAAGTTTTACAGAAATGGTGAATCAATCTTAAATCTTTGGTTGATTCTATCACATAACCTTGTTCCTTGGTCCACCTACTTTAGTTGAAGTGAAGTGAACATTTTTAATCATGCTTCTAGTGTAAATATGCACTGGAAGAAAGCTGAAAGGAGTTTTCCATGACCATTTAGGTATCATCAGGCTCAAACAGTTTATGCAAACTCTGATTATCCAAAAGTGCACAAAAAGGAACTTTAAAGGGCTTCCAATGCCTGGCATTAATTTCCTTGGATATGTAAATATTAGCCAAGTATTTTTTTGTAGGGTTATCTGGTTGGAGGTGGTAGGAGGTTGAATAAGTATTAAGCCTCCAGGTAAGATTCCTTGTCTAATGAAAACTAAAGCCACATTGGCCCACTGCTAATATACCAGGCCTAGTTTCTCCCAGAAGTAGTTTGTTGTGCATTCTTTTTATGTGAAGACTTCTAAAGTCAGCAGTGTTTGTGCCCTCAGTAAAATATGCAAAATTTGAAGATCTGCGAGTTGCAGAACTCATTGCAGAAATGCAGCTTTCTAGGCCCCATTCTCATTATCTGATCTAGAATGCAAAATATATCCTGCATTGGAAGTTAGAATCTACATTTCCCAGTGTGTTAATAACTTGACCCCCTTCAAAGGTCTTGCTGTGTGTATTGAAGCTGTCTATTAATCCCCTTGTGGACTGCTGGTTTTGGTATTTAATCTCCATGAGGAATTTAAGAAGGTCAAAATACCCTTCTTTGAGGAATGCCATACAAGTAATAAAACAAAGTACATTTGCCCCTCAAAGAGCTAGAAGTCTGGGAGCTGTGTTGACAGGAGACCTTTGGACTATTTATACCGCAATTAGAAAGAGGGGTTGGGCAGGGAGATAGTTACTGTAGTTTGGTAAGTATGGAGAGATGGTTAATATACATGGAGCTTTAATCCCACTGTGGCATTTGATTTGTGTTAAATATAGTGAAGGGGTCAAAGTCTCTTTTCACAAAAGTGTAATCCTGTGGACCCTCCTGGTCTCTGCATGGTGGCTAGAATTTCGGCAGTGGTTGATTTCTTGCAGTAAATAGGTTTAGGATCTAATAAAAACCAGCAAAGTTCCCACAGAGGGATCAGCTCACAGAGGATCTATGCCAGTAGGATATCAACACAAAGCACCACTAAGCCCAAAGACTGAATACAAAAATCCCTAAGAGGTATACTTGACAGCACTGGCTCAATCCTGAATTCCAGCATCAAGCAGACCTTCTTCTGTCTGCAGAGTACTTACGAGACAACAGAATTAACACAGCAAAACATTCAAGGGCTAGAATTTACCGAGTTGTAATACAGAGGCTTCTTGTTTTGAAGCCGTTTTATGCTATTGTCTTACAACAGCCATGGAGATAAAGTCAAAACTTCCAAAGGTCATTTCAAAATCTGCATCTGTTGCGGTGGCCCTGGGCATTGCTGAGGTTACCAGTGTGCAGACAGGCTCTTGGTGTTTGTACAATGCCCATGAATGATTCGTGCTTCACAGAGTATGGCCAAAGATCTTATGTTGCTGATCTTATGTGGTATTATCCCATATCTCTGATTGGGTTACTGGAGTTTCCAGCTCAGCTTTCCAAGAAAAATAGAGTAAATGTGATAGCAGTGTTTATGTGTTTGTCCATCTGTCCCTTCAAGTCTGCTGGCCAATTCCAATTAAGTTTTGGCAGCAGCAGAAGCTTCAAGGGATCGCATTCTTGCAAGATGATTTAAAATGTGTGGGGTACAAAGAGCCTAGAAGTACCTCCTAAAGTAAAAGCTGCTACATAACTTACATATGACTCCAGGAAATGCACAAGGAAAGGAAACACCAAAACTGAGACTTTGTTGGGTTTTGTGGCTTGTGGAGCTGCTTCCCATGATCAGAAACTGGAGGCCAGGGAGAGATTTAATGAACATCTGTGTGAAAGCCTTCTCAGAAGGCTGTAATGGCATTCCCCCATTATCCCGGCGCGAAAACACCTTTTCATCCCAGCATTCACAGGAAGGTGATGGTTAAGGCTGTGAATACAAATTCTCTACTGTAAGTACAAAACCCCAGTGCACAGCCAGGAGCCAATGATGCAGGCTGTGCTCTCCAGCACTATGGGGTGATGCTCCCCTGTACCTCTCAGGGGGCAGTCTCCTCACTCCAAAATCTTCCCGCAGCCTCAGACAGGGCTTAGGCACTGTCTCTGCTTGGCGCCCTTCACAGCCCAGGTGTGGGCAGATAATGGCTCAGACTTCCCTTTTACTGCTGCTTTTACTTTATCTACACTGAGATACCATCAGTGACAAGGCAAGTGTCAGGAGATCTCTTTGACAGTCTTTTCAGACATCTGATTAAAAACGGCCCTGGCTTATCCAACGCCTTGCCTAGCTGATTAGTTCAAAGGGACTGGCTCTCCCTTCTCTTGCTTCTGCTGCCCAAATAGCTCCTTTTCCAGGGCTTTGGTTTTGGCCAGGCTTTTTACAAAGTGCATCAGTGTCACTTTCTGCACAGGACTGAATTTCAGCAGGGATCTGGGCTTCTGACCTGACAAGCCCAAGCCTTGGGATGGAGACGTCTGCTGGAAATTGAGATTTTATGAACTTTTCAAATTATTTTTGTGTGTTCATGGGTTTCAAAGATTGGATCGAGGTCATGAACCTTTCCCCTCCTCCTCCTGTCATTTGAAACCAGTTTTTTTTTTTTTTCCAAAGGCGATTATTTCCATTAAAAGAGTATTTTCCTAAATCGGAGTTCTGTGCTACTGCATGTCCAGACAGGACATGTGATGAATCACAAGATGGAAGAACAACTTTGGAAGGAAGAGGCCATCACTATGATTAGAAACCGTGGATAAAATTCTGGCCCAATGAAGCTAGCAGCAAAATATTACTGACCTCTGTGAAGCCAGGTTTCACCATCCACTTCTTTTTATTTTCCACTGGAGTTTTTCTTCTCCGTCTCATGGGATCCGTGCTTGTTTTTCTTCAGCCTACTCAAAAGGTTTTTTTTTCCCTCCTTATTTCTTAATAGCCTTCAGATTTCTTTTATCCACAACTGTTTCTTAGACTGCTTCCCTTCGGTACAAATTGGGTTCCTGAAACATCTGAGCTGAACTTTAAGTAGGCTGAGAACAAGACAAAATAAATTTGCCCCTGGAAACTTCATTCTTTCCACAATTTTCTGTGGCTTTCCCCACCATGCCAGCAGAAAAATAGATGCTTTACATGTATTTTGAAAGGAACTTGGTTTGCAGGGTAAGTTTCTCACTGCCAGAACAAGTCAGTGTATCTACAAAGCACAGTACACATGGGTGGCAGGAGGGCAGTGTTAGGCATGTTATTTTTCCCATTAGGCTCGCCCTGCATGGCAGCGAGAAACGATGTTCACCAAAACCACCCAGGGCCAATGTGTTCCCGAGGCTGGCATCATGAGCACTGTCCCAAACAACTGAAACTCCATTAATGTCTGAGTTGCGGCATTCACGTAAACAAGTGTGGTATTTCTCCCTCCTCCCCATGGTTTAAGAGCTGAACCTCTTCTTTATGCCACTGTTTATCTCTCAGTGGAGCTGAGAGCCCCTGGTTGCAGGGCATGGCTGCACTACCAAAGCACATGAAGGTACAATCCACGCCCTTGAGAGTTTAACAACTGAGCTGAGCTGTTAACAGCTTAGTTTAACAGCTTGTAATTAACTTTGCCAGGTTACCAGCTAGGTTTTCCATTGCCCACTGACTGCATGTGGGATCTCAGTTACACCTCCTCTGCTAGAGATCAGCCTGCAAGGGAGTTTACCGTAAAAAGATATTTCAGAAGCAACTGGTTTTGCACACCAACACTTCGCTTCCAAAAAGTCATTTGATGCAAATTACTTCTGCCCATAATTCTTCATGTGTATTAAAACTGGAAATCCAACTGCTTTTTAGCCTGGATAGCCTGGAAAGTTGCTGGCTGATAGTCAAACAGCCTGAAATCCTCTGTGCATCAGGTGTTAAACAGCAATCCCAGCATTTCTTCATTCAAAGGGCACCTCTAGTTCTGTTCAGCCCTTTACATACTCCTGGAGGTGGGCAGCAGAGCCTCCAGGTCGTGCACACCGCTTGCTACCGTAGGGAGGGATGTTCCAAGAAGTGGAGCCCCAATGACTGTGTTTGTCAGGTGATGGATGTGGTGTGCTCCAAGCTCCTCTCTACTTGGGCCTGTTTCAAGTACCCAGGTTATCAGAGTGCTGCCATTATAAATGTAAACTGCAAATGGAATATCAAACAAGAGCCTCGTCCTGCACAGCATCACTGCCACAGCTCAGCCAAGGAAGAGCTGTCTGATCATTTCCAGCTCTCAAACTGCTAAGGAAGGGCTGGGGAGTGACCGGGATAAAGAGCAGCATTCACTACAGCCTCAAACTCCTTCTTCAGGAGGGCTAAGGTCATACTTTCCTCCTACTCTCAGCTTTGTTATATTAAGTATAATTCTCTTTACTTTATGAAAACAGGTTTAGAAGAAGAACTGGAGATATTTGGATTAATGTACAAGAACGGGAGGATTAAAAGGCCCTGTCAATTAAGGTGATCCCTTTAAGGCTCTGCCCTTTCACCCTGGAGCTTGGCTTTAATTCCTGCTCAGACTGATGTGACTAAACCCCTTCTAATCTGACAGCTGATACAGGTCAGAAGTTAAATGTGTCCAGGCAGGAAAAGACAGGGTTCTCATGGTCTGCATCCCCAGGAGTCACCCTGATATGGCAGCCCCAGTCATCCTTCTTAGCAGCAAGAGGGGCTCTGCGGCCACAGGCATTTTTGGCACCTTCTGGTGCTGGCTTTCCTAATTGGGATTCTTGCAAATCTTATTCTTCATTGTTTTGTCCCAGCCATCCCTCCATGATGCTCTGGCCTCATGAGTGTGCTGCAGGCCATATAACACCTTGTTCCTCCCCACTGCAGGGTTCATCCTGGCCCCTGGGGTGGCATTTCAGCTGCTGCCATCTATAAGCTGTGACCCTGGTTCAGCTGCAGCACATGTTTGTGGACGGAGAGGGATTAAGCTGTGCCATGATCATCTCACCCAGCCCTGCAGAGTCAGAGATGCAGTTGCCACAACTCCTGTGATAGAGAAGATGAGTAGATGGCTCTAGGGATCGTCCACCCACCTTGTTTAGACACCTTTATTAGAAGAGGTTGTGTTTGCAAGTGTCTGCCTCCCATACTGATACTGCCTCAGTCCCCCTAACCAGCTGTTAGCACCTCAAAGCCAGTGAGATAGATGTGCTTCTCATTACGGAGGCTTGCAAAACCTAAACCAAACAAAACCAAAGCCTGTTGTTATCTAAAAGTGAATGCTATGTGCAAAGGAGAAGGATGAAGATGGTTTATGAGTTGTGAGATCTTCTAGCTCCCACAATAAACCTCCCTTAAAATCCATGTCTCAGCAGTGCTGAAGTTAGTGCTGGCCAGTCAGGACTGAGCAGGGTACCTAAATGAATAAATGTCTTATTTCTTAGAAGTATGGCCAAAAGAATTACTGTTCTCTAAGGCTTTTTTTACTGCAGACAGTACCCCTGGGCAAGGCTGGGCCCTTGCTGGGGTCCATTTTCTCTCTAAGATCTTGTACTTGCTCTGGTTCAGAAAAGGACTGAATCACAGCAAGACGGACCAAGCTGCTCGCTCAGACCAGGCATTATGGATATAATTTATAGTGTTCATGCTAAGCAAGCAGAAGAGACTTGTCCCATCTCAGATAGTTAATGGGTATTTCTGGGTCAAATCCATGCAATGGTTTCTTTCCACTTCTTCTGTGTCTGGGTATAGTGGCAGTGAGGATGGGGAGGGTGGGGAGTTACAGAGACACAGGCACAGGTCCCACATCCCTAGAAAGTGCTATTCTACTGGCCTGCTCCTACTTTTTCACCTGTGACTGCTTTTTTCCTTTCTCGTTCCTCTTTTCTGCTTTCCGGAGTGTAACAGCCTTTGCAGTTATCAGTCCCTTTGTTTCCAGAACCATGGTACTGCTGTGTGTCTTCAACAGGCACATCACGGAGGCTCCTTCCACTGTAGCTGCCCCACTTGCAGCACTGTCTTGCAAGACTAATTTCAGCAGTGCCTGAAGATGCTTTTCCTGAGCATCCTCTGCAAGAGCTGGAGGGGCCTGCATGCCTGGCCTGGCTCAGGGCAGTACAGGATTTGCCTTCCCCTACCCCACTCCCCAAATGCCACATCCCCAAAGAGGTCTTCAATCATATTCCTGGGCAACCCTGGGATACAAAACCCAACACATGTAGGAGAGCTCAGCCACAAAAAGGAAGCTTGGATCAGTGCTTCAGTATTTTAAGAACAAGGAAGAGAAGCAGACAGCACTGTTTCCAAGTGATTCATATGTGGAGAGGGCATTTGCTGTAGTCAGGGCAGGTTTGTCATACTCTACCTCCATCCTTAGCAGCTCATCTCAGCACATGGTCTAGATTAAGCCCCATTCTCTTTTTTAAGCCATAAAACCGTCATGAGCTCTCCCGTCCCCCAGTGGGCTCATCTTGGAAAATCTTGCAATAGCTCCAATTTCTGCCAAATCATTCGGATCTTAGCTTTCAACTTGTCTTTCACCCCGAGGGTTTGGCTTCCCTGTTGGTAGAAGGATAAAGGTCTTGTACAAAGGCCTCAGGAGAGATATGCGTAGGCTCACTGGTGCTGATTTGAAGCAAAGGCAGTTTGTGTGGGGGTGTGCATATGTAAAACTCAGTGTGCCAGCTCACCTCGGGGGCCACCCACAGACTCAAAAATGAATTATTTGCTCATATATTTTCCCCACAATAAGATTCATTTGTGGGGAGGGGGTGGAGAACACAGAGGCTTTGGGGCGGATGAACTTTGCTGTTTGGGCGGATGTTCAGTTTTTACTCAATCTGGTCCAAATCCACTTTTGAATGGTTTTGCAGAAGTGAGCTGATGCTCTGGGAATGGATAGATCTCTTAGCTCATCTGTGCTGCATGGAGAAAGTGGCATTCTCAGGAGTGTGATATGAATTGGTGACCCTCCCATCAGTTTTATTTTCTTAGATTAAGGCATCCTTGTACACTTTGTAGCTCTCCAGCAGACTAAGTGCTAGGATTGCAAGGTGTAGCTGAGACCATGTCACCAAGGCACATGCGAGGTGTCCAGTGACTGGCAGCCATCCTGGCAAACAGCCATGGGAACCAGCCAGCACTGGGCTCAGTTAAGGTATGTTCACACCACAGGGTGACAATTTTGGCACAACAGAGGAGTTCAGGGAGCTAAGACATGTGAATGAAAGCTTTAACAGCACAGGCCCAGCCGTCCCTGCCTTTGCCACGGAAAGCCCTGAGACATGCACTGTGGCCAGGAGCTCTGTGCCCAAACAGCTGGGCAAGGGGTACCCCCTGTTGTGCCCTGTCTCATGGTGATCCATCAGTCCTTCATCTTCACTGCAAAGCTTATTTTAGTGCCATGAAAATGTCCTTGAATTCATCAGCAGATGTACCGTATTTTATAAAGAGATCCTTTAACAGACTAACTTCATTGTCCAGCAAGCTGTGGGTACAGCCTTTTGAGTCCATGTTAAACAAACAGCTTCTGAGCAAGACAGAAGGGAGTCCGAAATTAATACAACCTTTCCTAGACTAAATGGTGAAATGCTGCATAGCAGGTTTGTCATCTAATAAATATACCTGTTGAATGAAGGGGTAAGCAAAGAGAAGGAAGGGAAACATTGCCTGAGACCACCGTGGGCTCCTGGATGCCAGCTGCAACCTCCACTAGCTAGATCTCATGCCGAGAGCCCAGTCCTTTAAACTCATCCTAACAGTCCAAGCACAGGCAGCCCTTGTGACTTTGCAGCCTAAAGTCCCTGGCAACTGGCCAGGGATCAAGTAAGTAAATAAAAACATTGCATTTTTTTAAGTCTAAAGCAAGAAGAGCAAAACAAAGCTTCATGGCCTAGCATTCTGCATGCAAGGATTAGCTGACTTCCTCCAAATGCTTGCTGAGGCCAGGTCCTCTATCTGGGTCTCTACAAAGAGAGAGGGAGGCAGAGAAAGTTGTCATGACATGCATGTCTCCTCTGGTCTTTTATCTTCACACTAGGTCATGCCTTCCCAACCCTTCTGCCATGGCGATATCTCAAAGTGTGAATCCCTCATATGGCACATGTTGAGAAGAGGATGACCTGTTGATATGGCATGGTGGAAGCCATATGTCTTACCACTGCACATTTCCCTGTAAAGGAACATTCCTAAAGTACTTCGAGATCCCTGGATGAAGGGCTCTATTAATAATAATACTTTATTACTGCAAAGCTATAGCTAAAGTTCTGTCAGTTTTTCCTTTGTGATTATATACACTGGGGTTTACCACAGAGTTACAGAACACCTCCTCAGGCTGATACTTGGCAAACCATGTCCCAGTCCTGAGAAATTTAATTTTTTATTCATTTTCTGAAAGCTTGTGTTGGCCAACTTTAATCCTGAAAAGTGAAGGAACAGAGCAAAACCAGTAATACCTGAACTGTAAAATCTGCACCATGGTGATTTACAATGAAATGACTGTCTGGATTAAACTGTCTATTGTTCTAGCAACACTCCACACCATGATTGAATGGGACAAAATAATAAATAAAAGGATAGAAGAGATGTTTTCTTCTACATGAAGGCATGGAAAATCATGGTAACTTAGCATCCCTTCTTACCTACAGCTTTCCCCCTGGAGCAAGCATTAATCATGTGGACAGGAACACAAATAAATCTTTATGTAGACAAACTTGTGTCTGCAATGTTCTCATCCAGTTGGTCTTTGCCAACAAGTCAGAGTGTGAAAACGCAGTAGCTGTTCAGTGAGTTGAGTAATGATCACTTTTTTACTATAAGAAATTCATTTGTAAAAAAGGTTTTAAAGAAAGAAATAGGGCATCTGCTTTCTGGCAATATAAGATGCTTTCTGCATGTGTTTGGTGGCTCTGCTCTTCAGTGCTTCCTATGGCATGGGGCATTGGGTCAACTAAATCCATTACTCACATGCTCTTTTCCTGAGCATCTTAGCTTGGATGGCCAGTCTCTGCCTGGGTCACCTTCCAGCAGCTCTAGCCTGACTTTGGAGCAATACTAGGTAGGGGATAGAAGATACTCCTCCCAGGTCCTGTGGCAACTAGAAGCAATTAAACAGGAACCAAACAGGAATTGGAGAACTGTTTCTGTTGTTTTTGCCAGCACTGGAGTGGAATATAACTGTTCTATTTGCTGACCTGATCAGTATAGAGATGGACATCCAGACAAAATAAAGCAATACTTTACACAGCGTTTTAGATGACTGGCTAATTAGTGCCTGGACTTGCTCTGTAGAGTGACTGACCACAGCACTGCCCTCATCTGCAGCCATGCTGGGACATGACAGCTGAGAATGGGTTGTCTCCCTACACCTCAACAGCTCCCTCAAGCTGATCATCTCTCCCTAACCTACTCCTCAAATTTACTGTCCATACCTTAAAAACTGTCTCCATATATAATTCATTTCTGGGAACAGTGACCTGGGCTATATGACTGGTTTGGGTACCTTTCTGAAATTAAATTTCCTCTGCAGCACATTTACGAAACTGGATCTTGTGCTGGAGAAAAAATGGGAGAATCTCACAAGAGAGCTTTTCAAACAGCTATGTGAAAACAGAATCTCTTTTTGTTAACCAGAAGCAGGGGGAGTGTCAAACCATAAGGTTCAGCCAAAGACATTTCCATCAGAGGTATGGTATCTTTCTTTTCTTTTTTTTTTCTCTTTTCTTAAGAAGGAAATGCAGGATAACGACAATAAAGTATGATACCAAATGCACAGTATCACTGAAGCCCCAGTGCAGAATTTTCATGGAATGAGCCATTCTGTACCCATGTTCAAAGATAAATCAACTGTTGCAATACTTGTTTACACTACCTTATGGGATGCCTGCTCAGATTTCATTTCTGAAAACAGAGTATTATTTAAACTAATGTTGGGTCCAAAATGCTACAAAATTCTTGACTCCATGTTGGAAAGCCAAAATTCCACTGAAGTAGCAAGCACAACCGACAAAGTTGCCACTTCAGCAACTGTCTTTCAGGATGGTATCAGAATAGAGATGAAGGAAAGTCTAATTTCATTGTAATGTATTGCACAATACAGGATTTTTCCGTAAAAGCCTTCACTACAATCTTGCAAGACAAGCTGCTCTTGGTCTGTAATACTGAAGGAGTGAAAGGAAAGGTTTAACTATTTCTTTTTAAAAAGAGTGATACTTTAAATTGTTGGCATGCTTGAAATAACCTAATAGGAAATTGAGAAAATATGGTGAAAATAGAAAAGTGAATGACTGCAGGAGACAAGGAAATAAAATAAGTAAAATGAGAGAGAAAAATGAAAATTTACTCTTTGGGAAAGCTGTTCAAGAAGGTGACATGGTCAAAATCAAAGCACTAGGCTGACAACATCTGCAGAAGCTGGGAGATTAACATCACTCTGCCAATAAACTGCAGCTTGAAGCAGATACACTGCCAGAACAAAAAACTCTGGCACAAAAGGTAAAGTACCTTATTTCTGTGAAGGATGGGAATAACCCAAACAAATTCAGACTGGTTCTAGCTATAAAATTATAATAAAATTTAAAGAAACACACTCATCCTTCTAGACTGTATGCAGCTGGGATTCTGCTGTGGCTCTTGGAGCACAGTGATTTTTCCCAGAACACACACCACAAATCCTGGTGTTTCATCTCAAAAAAGGATGCCTTTAAAGGCACTGTATTTACACCAAAGCTGTTAAATGGCAATAAAAATTCCTCAGTACAAACAAACTGGGAATGTACAGTGCTTGATTTAAAAAAACACTTTGAAACATCAAGCATACTTTCTCTTTTTCCTGAATCCTCTCTAGCAATGATGAAAAAACAGGGAAAAAAAGCTGAGAAGAACAGGGTGACACAAACTCAGTCTTACACGTATATCCAGACTACATTCTTTAGCAAATAGGCAAAATTTCATCTGGTCAAACCAAGTATGTAATTGGAAATGCTTCAGTCAGAAATTGAAAATAATCGTACTTTATACATATGTTAAGTTGAACACATTGATGTCAAAGACCTGAGGAGAATTTGGAAGTTCTTAAGGCTCATGAAAAGAGCCATCCGGACTTAGAAAAACTCCAGAAAAGATTAAGGCAAGTCTTGGTTCATTTAGCAGATGAGCCACATTTCAGTTAGAAAGAAAACATATTAAACAACTGGGAATGTCATAAAAATGTTATGGTTCAGCTGTATGAACTGGCAGAAACGGTACTTGCGATTCCAGTGAGCTATATGAGTGCTGAAAGAGTATTTTCAGGACTCCAATTTATCCTTTCACCACAGAGGTCCAACATTAAGAGAGCAAGTATCAGAAAATGTTACATCAGTATTCTCAAATAAATTACTCAGGAGAAGCATGTTTGACAACATTGGAGCATCATTCTTCAAAGCTATCATGCAAAGACGAGAGATCGAAAAAGAGATTTGAATTTAAACTTCAACTTCTTATTTATACCTCTATTAGGATTAAAACCAATCTGAAAATACAACTGAAACCTAAGTTTTTCATTTTCTTACTGTGAACCAAAGCAAGAAAAAGAAACCAAAGGCAAGGTAGAATGAAATAAGCCTTGCTTGACTTTTGGATACAAGCCCAGCCAAGGCTCCACAAACCCTGAAGTCCTGCACAGAAAGATTGAAGAAGCTTTGCTGCAGCTCTGCTTACAACTGCTTGCACTGAGAGGTTCACACAAACCAGCACTGAAGCAGGTCAAAATGTGGCATTGCATGGATGAACCTGCCCACAAGCAATGCAAAGCAGCTTGAAAGATCCTCCCTTTTTCCACTCTCCATCTGGAAAAATAACCTACATGGTTCGTTTCAGTAATTATTTTAGTAATCAACACAATTATATGACACTAGAAAGAATCCAGAAAAGGAATGATAAACTAGTATTTTTTTTTTACTGGAAGCTTCTTCACAGTAATTAATTCCTGGTCTGTGTTTGACCATTGTTACTGTGTGCATAGGCTGAAACTTGAAAGAGTATTCGTATCAAAGTGCACGAGTTCCTTAGTACACAGACCCCACTAAGCTCATTTCCTATCCAAATGCAGTGTTCAGTTTAAAAGTTAATTCCTCCCCTACAGAGCTTATGGGCTACAGCAATATTACCTCCTTTAATGAGAGGGAATACTGCTGTGCTGGGAATATTCCCATGGCCAAATTAAATTCTTGAAGTATTCTCAGCATAGCCGAGAGCCCAGTTCTGTAACCTTTCCTTACCTCTCTTTATGGCCTGACCTCACAGCAGCAGGCAAGCCCATACCTGAGAACAAAGCACAGGGCCCAATTCTGTCCTTATATACACTTAAGCAAGTTACTTTCTCAAGGATGATCAAGTGTTACTGAAGGTGCTGTCGAACTGCACTCTTCACAGTCTACCAGAGTAGACTGAAAGTGATGTATGTTAAGAGAGTCTTTTAGTTTAGCACATCTGATCTTATCCTTTTTAAAAAACCTTGTGTTTTCCAAGTCCTCAAGAAAGCCTTTATGGACTAACATCAAAGGGGAAAAAAAAAAAAAGATAAAATATCAGACATTCCTCTTTGGTTTGAACAAATTTGACTATTCCTTAATGCTTACCATAAAATACTAAAAACTGATGATAAAAGAAAGTAAGGCTTTCTTAGCTGAGAGAATGAGAGTGTATTTAGGAGAAGCAACGGGTTCTATAAATAGATTAAATGATGCACACTTTGTTTGAGAGAGCTTTCAATGCAGTACACAAATTAAACATTTCCAGAAATTCTGTTGGGCCTACGTGACAGGGTGGTATCGTGGGCTCTCAAAATGACCTTTCATATTAAAAAAAAAAGAAGTCTGTATATACAATGGAAAATGTGCCTTGATAAACATAAGGTACTTTGTTGACTGTGGTTGAAAACTGACTCTTGAAGTAATCTCACATGGACACAAAATGAGGCCTTGTTTGATTTATTTTTTTATTTTACTTCTTTAGCAAGGTCATGGGTTTACAGACATTGCATGGAGAAAATGGAAACTTGTACCTCATCACAGCAGTAAGTGGAATCCAGTATAGCTCTCTGGCACACTCCCTGGCAAGCTCAGTCACTGTTTTCAGTGTTACATCTGCAGAGGAGAAAGTGTTCTCATCTGAAGACTTCGGACATAGTGTTCAGTCTTGCTGGACCCACCTTATTGAGAGTCTGTGGAGAAGACACAGCCCACTCCACCCTGATCTCTCTCAGCCCTTGGGCAGCCCAGCTCACCAGCCTACCTTGTTCAAAACTTACGCATCCCAGGTAGGCTAAAGAAACATTTGGGGGTTTTGACCATCCCAGTTTCTCTTCATTTGCTGGAGGCAGAGAAAGATTTCTGTATGCAAAAAATCCCACTTCAGTGGACTGATCTGGATCTTCTCTGCTTGGCAGAACAACTTGGAAATTACAGCTGATGAAGGACACCTTTCCTGACACCCCCAGTGTGCTCCATCCCCACACTTTGAGACCCTTTATCAAAGGTGTTATATTTAGTCCTTGGGCTGGAAAGTAAAGGTTTGTTTTTCTTCCCACAGTTTAGGGATGCTTCCTGATGGTTGCTGTACTCATATTTTGTAAAACTTACTGCATTTCAAGTTGTTTCTCTTTCCTCATGTCAACGGCAGCCTTCCCCTTCTCCTCTACTGCCCTGATACCGTAATGTGTTGATACAATTTTGAGGAAGGAATTGCAAGCACAGATCCCTCGTCTTGTTCTGCTATATAAGCTCATAATTGTGGCTGTGGCTCATGACAGTACTCCAGTAATGGCTTCTTCCAAAGCACGGAAGTCCTCTCTTTGTCCAGTGCAACTTGATGCAAGGCATTGCAGAAAGCATGAGTGTTTCATGAGTAGTTTGCCTCCCTCTGCCTCCATATTATGTCTTTGAATGATCATCTTTATAAAACACTTTGACATCTGCCAGTGGAAAACACTGCAAGTAAGGGAGAAAGAATGGCTGGTGTCTTACTTGTCGATCTGAGAAGAGCAAGGTGCTGCTATATGAAATGGGTTTAATTTCGGGCATTCTCCAAGTCCAGGGTGGGTTTTCCTCTGTGACAGTTATGATGCCTACTCAATAGGATCCACAGTCCAACTTACTATTTTATTATCAAATTACACACCTACAAATGCTCAAAAAAAAAATCCGAGTAGATGAAACACTACTTGCTTAGCACATCACTGTAGCAACTCGTCTTTTTCCATTGGCTTATTTATGATGGTGGCCTCTGCAATAAACTCTGATATAGATACATAGGTAGAACAAAGTCAAAACAAATTTCAGAAAATTAATATCCTAACTGGCAGCAAGTAAGTCCATCATCCTCTGCCCCAGGATATCACTGTTTTCTAGGCACAAGGTAAAAAAAAGTATGGTCACCAGAACTAGCATATAACCAGAATTTAAGTACATGCATAAATGCATAATTGCATAAGTGCAATCCACAAATCCCCAGCCACTTGCTATGCTACCCTAAAATCCATAGATACTTGTGCTCTCATTCATGTCTCCACAATAAGTATGGTTGAGAGCCCTGTGGAAAAATATAACCAAGTATTAGCTGACAGCATATTCAAGAAACTCAGGCCTAGAAATAATGAGAAATTCTTTTCAAAATGAGAAAATGCTGAACCATTGTGCACTGATACACAAAACTTCCCAGAGCAGATCTGGCTCAGATATGGCACAAGAAGTGGACTAGATAACATAGACAGATCCTACCTTAATTAGCCTATTACTATGAGTATTTAAAATCTTCTATCATTTGGAGGAAGATAAGAGGTTTTTAGGAGTATCAAAGAGGAAAGATTATTCATATAGAATCATAGAATCAGGATATTTTTACTTAAAAACTTTCCAGACACACAGTTTTCACATACTCCAGTGGCTTCCAGTATGGTCTGACTGGGCAGCACAGTACTAGTGGTAATAATATATAAATGCTACCCAGAAGAATCTCTATTTGGAAAATACTAATAAAGGCTAAATAATCTCAGCTCATTGCAGTCATTCACTTAACCTCTCTTTAGCTCCATTAATCATCCCCAGTTGATTGCAAAAACCCATCACTATCACGTGAAACTAGACAGGCTCTCAGTCGACCTGGGAGAAACCTCTCAAAGGTACTCACACTCTTCTGTGAACAAGTAAAGAGAATCATTAGCTCCTCCAAGATACATGGACAGATCATCAAGGACATCTGTGTGCTGCAACAGCAACAACAGCAAGTGTAGGTAAATGCCCATGTCTGCATTTGAGCCTTTATCCCTGTGGTCTGCAGAGAGAAACTAGCAATGTTAGAGGTGATCCATCACCCTTCTGAGATGGGAGGAGAGGTATAAGCATAGATGAAACCCAGCGACAGGAGAGATGGAGTCCATCCTAAACCACCAAACACTGGGACTTCAATAGTTCCCAGAATCGGGTCACAGCAGCGCTGCAAAAACACCTTTATCCTACACAGTTCTGTTCCATGAACAGCAACCACATGTACACCATTCTTTGTGGTATCATCCCTAGGCGACAGTACCAGAGCTCCAGATTACATTGAGTGGAGAGATTTCCCACCCCAGTTCTCTTCTCTCCCTGCTTCTCAGCCCCTGGTAGAGGCACAGCAGTCAGCCTAATAGGGATCCTGACCTGTCTAACAAAACATAAGTGTGCCAGAGGGTAGCCCACCCCTTCTTTCAGTTCACCTGCCATCAAGACTGTTATCCTTTTCAGCTTAACCTCAGTGATGAAAATCTGTCTTTCCTTTTTTCATGACTTTTAATGTTGGCATCACAGCCCTACCCAGGGATGCAGGTACTAAGAAGGAGCCACCTAAACAGACATCACTGTGACTAAGAGGGGCATACATGTGTGAAAAGGTAGCAGGTAGACCAAAGCCTTCAAAATAAGAACATGCAGCATTAGTTTGTGCTGTAAAGCAAACATTAGAACTGCTAGATCCCATCCAGAAACACATATATAGTAGGCTCTATGTCTTGAAACATGGGTTCTGTATGCTGTGCTCCTCTATGTCGACAAACCTTTCCCCAAAGCCCAAATTTCTGCGTGTTTGTACGGATGTACATGGTTCCGGGCAAGGCTGTTCTTGGGACACATGCCCACATAGGCAAGGCAAACAAGGATATTCACAATCAAAGAAAAGCATTCACAGTTCGTCTGTCTTTATTTTACTGTTTATAAATACCCAGTTAGGAATTAGGGGAAAACCACTGTGTGGTTTAAGTAGCCAGTCTTCTACCACAAAAGATGAATAGTGAATAGCTGAAGTGAATGACTCCCAGAAAACACATAGTCTGAAAATGGTTTGTCTGTGTTACTCAGCAAAGGCTTATGAATAATGAAGAAGCAAACAGAAGTCAGAACATGACCAGAGGATGGATTAAAATGATCAGAGCATTTATTCACAATTAAATATTTATCATTCACCAAATATATAAATATATCTCTACATGTTGGGAGTGTATTTATATACTTCACTCTCTTGTGCAAGCATGAACAAGCCAGAGCACTGACAGCACTGTATCATAAATCAGATGTTAATAAACCACGCTAATGAGAGTGCAGGAAATTTCTGTCCCCAAGTGCCTTAGTGCAACACCCCTATGTCAACTACATTTGATGCTTATTTTGTATGTCCCATATGCTATAAGCATGTTATAAGCATGATCAGTAGTCATATTGAAAACTTGATAGCTATGCATCAGCAAGGCACCTGGTTGTGAAAAAAAGGGCAAGACCCAACAAACTTCTTCACAGTGTTCCTTGTGATACTGATGATATTGGAACAATACTGAGCCTGAGTTGAGAGCTGAGGCAGAGCTTAATTTCATGTGCACTGCCATTGAAACTCCCTGGCCAAGAGACTGTCAGAGATGTTGCCAAGAAGGATCCTGCTTCTTGTCTTACAGATGTTTTCCTGTTGGTGCAGTGATTTATCAGCCCTCAGAAGTAATGTGGAATGGACAGTCACCTACATAGCAATATCTTCAGAGGTACCACATGCATTACAAGACTTGTGCATGCAAAACTCTTTGTGACAGTCCTGAGGGGGAAGCCATTACAGGATCAACCACGAATAATCCAAAGGTATTTCATTTCCTATTGAGGTGTGCCTACTAGGTCACCAACCCCTGTCAAAATCTTCAGCAGAATGGGGTGAAAAACAGGTTGAGGTTTTTTTTCAGTTGTAAGTGGAAAAAAAGTATTTGGGGCTGATTTTATTTTTTTTCATTTTTACATATAGCCTAATTTCAAAATGAAAATATCACTTTTAAACAAAATGCTTTCCAGGCCTTCCCTCCACCCCCCTTTTTTTTTCTAAATGATTTATCAAACTTGACCCAAATTGATTCAATTGCTCCAAAACAGCTGTGAATTTATATATTAACTAAAAATATTCTGTGCTCAGATCCATTCAAAACATGTATAATTCTTAAAAGAACTGTTGTGGGAAACTGTGGCTGGGATACAGAAATATTTGAACATCCAATGCAAATAAAGTGCAAATCTATTGGCCTTACCACTGCAGAGGGGTCTTGGCACATTCCCATCTGAAGCCAGCAAGATGACTAACTGGCCATATGCACTAATTATTTGAGCACTGTGCAAACTGGGTACCGCTCTGCTCACAAATAAAATCCACAGAGCTGAAGCCTGGATAAACTATGCCTGATAAAACCCAAAATAAGGTACAGAAAAATAAACCCCTGGGATTTCCAAGCAGAGGTCTGGGCAGACCTGAAGAAGCCAACAGCCTGGCCAGGGAAAGCCCCTGCTGTGCTGGTCGCAAGAGCCTTCAGAGGGCTTTCCCAGAGCAGGAGTCACTTGCACAGGGAGTCCCATCATTTCTGTCCTGCTGGAAACATCCCTAACTACCTTCTCCCCTGGGACTCAGATGAGAAAACACAGGCTGCCTGCATGTTACCTACATCTGGAGGAGCATTTGCATAGTGGTGGTAGATGAACACAATGCCAAATTCAGCCAAACGCCCTTTTCTGCGTTTGCCATTGTTCTGCAACTGGTTCTTGCGTGAGCAATTTATAATATATATGTTTACATACAGTGAGTGAGTTCTTTCAGTCAGCAGGAACTGGAAAGCATTCCCCAGAAGTCAACAAAAGTTGCATGCCAGGAGGTCTGGAAGAACCCTCATGAAAAAAAAAAAGGCAGTTAGCTGCTGCAATGATAACATACAGCTCTAACAGAAATGCAAGTGCTTTGCAGACAAAAAACCTCCACAAACACAAAAGACAGGCTTCTCCCAAACATCTCTGAAATTTAGAGGCCAAATTCCATTACAAGCCTAAGGGAATAAGGTACAAATCTACTAAGGTGTGTAACGAGTCAGCAATTCCAACATTTGGCACTAGACCATGTTTGGTTTGAGCATTTGAGGAATGCTGCTTAGTAACGATGCAGTTCTCTCTTATATTTTTCTTCCCCTTTGTGTTTTGAGATGACATCTAAATTTGCATCCCTTTCTTGGGTGGAAACTAACAGGTTTGATCTTCACCCATGTTTGGAGCAGGCAGAGCAGGATCAGGCCTGAGCTTTTGCTGAAAGGTACCTGTTAGCCTGATTCTCCTACATACACTGACAGCAAAAACTATGTTGAAGCTTAGCTTGAAGATTGTTTGACTTGAACACAACCTATAAAAGCAGTTTCAGTTGCAGCACTGCTCAGGGCTCCAGGCAGTCTTGCCGTTCACCGCTTCTTTTCACATATTCCTGTCAGCTGTGACTGAGCCTTATCTGTTCTGTTTATTATCTGAGTGTTTCAAAACAAGGGGGGAAACAACCGCCAAGAAAATCCTGGCACATTCGCAGTGTGTGACAGCCATGCTACAAATACAAGAAAATGAATGTTTTGGTTTTTTTTTTCTATATCTGCTTACATCTGGCTTGTCCTGTGTACTTCAGGCAGCAAAATTACATCAGTAGCAGCTTTGTCAAATGCATTTTTTTCTTACAAAATGCTGAGTTTCTTTGGGAGCCTGTCCAGTCAAGTTCCTGCAAAGGGCTGATGCTATACTGAGATCTCCTGGTGCTTCTCAGCAGCCCTGTGCCTGCAGGGACGGGAAGGAATGCCTGTTCGAGTATCAGCGCATCGTTTCGTGAAACAATGCTGGTAAGGAATAAACGGGGAAAAAAAATGAGTAGAGGTCAATGGGAGCTTTTGTAACTAACTACTTCTTTAAACCTGCAGTAAAGGGAAAACGTGTTCCTCAGGTGACATGCAGGGCTGTCTACCCACTAGATGGTGCTAGAAAACAATGTAACGTCCCGGAGCAGGGACCTACCCGCCAGACCGCTCGTTCAGAGCCCACTGCCTGCTGAAGTGGGAACGGTAGGATCATGCACCACTCTGCCATGTGCTAAGCGTGGTTCAAAATCACCTGGAAACCGATATGCTTTCTACTCTGATTTGAACTCAATTTGGTCTACTTGGTACATATACATGCCCTAAAAGAGTACGTTTAGCCTAGGTGTAGTTTGATGTCTCCAAGCTTTTGCAAACTGAGAATCCTCACCAGCATCCTCAGCTGTGCCACACACTGAGGGCCTGCCCATGGCCTGGGGTCGTGTGGGCACAGGCTAACACAGTAGCATGGTCAGCAGCAATGGTCAATGAGACCTTCTGCAGGTCAGCAGACAGAGAAACAAAAAAACCCTTTCACTAAGGCCAGTCAAGTTTCAAACACCTCCTGAAGGAGAAAGCCCTGCCACAGGGCTAGGGTCAGCATGGATGTGTGCACTCACCAGCAGAAGCCTCCCCATGGAAGCCTCCCCCAAGTCCTTCTCCACAGGGCTGCTCTGAATTTCTTCTCTGCCCAACCTGTAGCTGTTCCCAGGACTGCCCCAGTCCATGTGTAGGATCTTGCACTTGGCTTGGTTGAACTTTATCAGATTGGCACTGGCTCACCTCTCAAGCGTGTCCAGGTCTCTCTGGATGGCATTCCTTCCCATTGGTGTATCAACCAAGCCAAATAACTTAGCATTATTGGCAAACTTGATGTGGGCACACTCAAACCCGCTGTCCATGTTGCCAACATTGAGCTGTTGACGACAACTCTCTGCATGTGGCCATCCAGCCAGTTCTTTATCCACTGAGTGGCACATCCACCAAATTAATATCTCTCCAGCTTAGAAACAAGGGCATGGTACAGGACATTGAATTCTGGAGGAAGCCCCTTGCTTTTAATTGTCCTCCTCCTTCTTTTGGTTTGGGGGCTTTGTTGTTTTTTTTTTTTCTTTGTTGTTGTTACTGGCTCGCAGCTTCCCGGATTAACGCCCTGCTCCTTTTCTATATGCGCTGTTGTGGACGCTCATGCCCCTGCACACTCCGGTCCTGGAGCAAGCAGCCCAGCTCCTCTCGGCCTCCCTGACACCTTCCATCCGCTGACAGC
>JASSUY010036114.1:120620-133762 GCA_032466535.1 Forpus xanthops
CAGAACTGAGGGTCCTGGAGGCGGGGATTCCCGTGGCTGCGGTGCTGAAGGCTCCTCTCTGGAGCTGCTCACCTCGGACATGTCCTACAGATGGGCTTTGCACTGTTCCTCGGATATCAGACAGGATACTGGGGTATAACGAACACAGGCGACATGATTGATGTCTGTGCGGCCTGGCAGCTTGGGCAGCCAGCACTGAGACAAGCAGTGGCCAGCAGAGCATCACTTGTGTGAAGAGCAGCCAGTGATGCACTCAAGCTTGGAAAGACCCAGACAACGAATAGGGAGGAGGAAACATCATCTGCCTCCCAGCATACTGAGGACATCAAACTCTGTGATGCTTTCCATCATATAAGACCATTTCAGTTTTGTTTTCACTTGAAAAGTTTGATATTCGTGGAGGCATGCAGTTAAAACAATTCTCACTCACGTAGGTAACACAGGGCACTGCTTTCTCATGGGTATGGAGACACAGAGACTCCCATTTCTAGATACTCCTTACTTAATTCCAGCCCTTTTTTTTTTTTTTTCTTGCATTGTTTCCAATTAATTGCAGAAATTAATCATTCTTGCTATTGGACATAAAAAGCTGGATTCATATCCAGAATTACTCTTTCTGATGAGAGTTTCCCTGTTATTACGTGATTGACAGCACAAAGAATTCCTGTCCCTGTTTGCCAGTGTTTTTCACATTGTGCAAAAGATACTCAAAGCCAGAACACAATTCTCTTACGTAGCCACAGGAAAATGACAGAGTATGAAGCAAGCTACAAATGAGGAATCTGGCCCCTAAAGCTGCAAACTTGCATAGTCTGGAAAAGCTTTCCAGGCAGAAAGCAGGGCCACAGGTCAGACCGATTTCTGCAGCAGTCACACAAAGGCCAGCTGAGGTCAGGTCATCTGCAATAAGTAGATATTTCCATGCTGGAGTACTGGGTAATGTGGTCCTGGCACATCTGTGTTCCAAACACATGGCCAATATTTGCTATTACAAGTCATTTATTAAAATTTGGCTAATCGTAATAGCAAATTTGTACGCATGTGAAGATCTCTGTATTTTGCCAAAAGTAGCTCACGCATGAAAAATATTACATAAACTTTCTGAATGTATATCAAAATAAATATTACAAATTACAAGAAATATGTGAAAATGACTCCCATTAAAGTTTCAGGATTTGTTTAGGATTACTCTGATGGTTTTAAAAGTGTCTCCTCTCATATCCTTCAATTGCAGGAACAGCTTTGCCTTGGTCATTTTCTCCCCCTGAAGACATGCCAGATTATTATATCCTAAAGGCACAGATAAAGTCTACACACCTGCACTTGTCCAGACCAAGTACATTGCTGGGCTGGATCCCCCCAGGTCAGAAAAATCTTCTGTGCCAATTTTCCAGTGCTGACTGATGCTGCCCCTCCAAGCTATGCAGAGCTGAGCCTTCAAGCCACCATCTGCAGCAGTCACTGTACATCTGCGAATCATGCCAGCACTCCAAAGGCAGGTGTTGACACTCTTCACCAGGCACGATGACAGCAGGACTTGAACTTCCACTGTATGTTGCAAAGAGGGATGAAGTCACATATTTGTTTCACTTGGTGCTTGTCAACCTACCCATGATACAGTTCTGGCTATACTCATTTCACAGCATGATAGTGACTGCACTATCATGACATGCTTATGTTGCTTATGGCCCTTTTTAGATCTGGCTCTTATTCTGCAGCATGGACATGGCAGGGCTTCATCTCACAGACTGAGACACCTGCATTCAACTGTGAGCTGAGTTGCACCCATAAAGCCTGACACAAACTTCTGTGTTCCCAGAAAAATGCCCTTTGACTTCAAGGGGTTTGGGAGTTTGCCCTGAGACTGATGAAAATGCAGTGATATTCACAGGTTGAAATCTCATATACTACAGCATAGCTCACTTAAAGTCAATGGAAAAGTGTTTGAAAATGTATGTAAATCCTAAGTCTACCCTGACAAGAATAATTTGCTCAGCTCTGGTCAATCTTTCACAAGAAGTGATGCAGAGATAGAGGGAGCTGAAAACCAGGAAATTAAAATGATGGCAGAGGTAAAAGAAAAGCAATGAGAAACACTGGAACTGTGTAACTCAATGAAATGGAAAAGTTACACTTTCAAGGATAATGTTGAAATGAAAAACAGAAAGGAGTTTTTGTATCACAGTATCTCTGGCGCTTACTGCCTTGTGATTTCACTGGAGCCAAGCAGGTATCAGGCTTCCAAGAGGGCTTAGATATGGATGAAGATCCATATGAAGACATATTAGAATGGTAAAACAAAAAAAAAAATCCATGATAAATTGTCGTGAGAGGTCGAACTGTTCCACAGCTGTGTATTACAGGACTTTTTGTACTTCCCACAAAGCACCTATTTTATTTGGCATGGAAGCACTTTCATGCTGCCCCCATGGCAACTTTCTTGGAAAGAGTGCAGAAGGGAGTGAAGAGACCTACCCCCAAATGACGCAGAACTGGCCAAGCAGTCTTTGTTTACAAAGCTCAAATAACCCACCCAAGGTCATGTATCAAACCAATTTATATCCTCGGGCTCCAGATCCCCATCTGCTGCTGTGCTCTTTAGCCAACACCGCCTGTCTCCTGCCATACAAGCGCAGCTCATAAAAATGAGGGTGGGTGTGTGTGCTGCTCTTTCTCCATGAATGCTATCAGACATGTCACTTATCTCCCCTGGCCCTCTTCACACAGCACATTAAATACTCCACCGTATGGCCAGCCGTGTATTTTGGGTGCCTCCCTCCCCTGTCCTGACCTTGTGCTCACCATACGCGGAAGAGCACATCCAGAACCCAGGCCTCCCCCCAGCACTGCAGCCCGCTACCAAGCCCCGAGGCCGCTCGTCTACCGGGGCCGGGGCGGAAGGGGCCCCAGGAGCGGGAGGGCCGCGATGGTGCAGGGAGAGCACCGTCCCAAAGGCAGAGGGAGCGCTGCCACCTGCCGACCGCCGCTGCGCGGAGCTGGATCCGCCGCTAGCCCGGGGAGACCCGGGCTGACCGGAGGGTCCGGCTGGTCGCGCGGCTGCAGTGCTGGAAGCCCCCGTGGCGTGCTGAGCCTGGCTGGTGAGGGCAGGCGGGCAGGTGCCCCCGCAGCTGGTTATCCGTAGCCGTGGCTGGGTGCCCTGCTTGCTCCAGGCGATGCAAAACATCATGTAGAAACATAGAATATCAGGTTGGAAGGGATCTCAAGGATCATCTGGTCCAGCCTTTCTTGGCAAAGACACATGTCCCAGCATCCTGTCCAGTCTTAAGTGTCTGATGCTGGGAAATCGACCACTTTCCAGGGGATATTATTCCAGTGGCTGATTGATCTGACAGTAAAGAATTTTCTCTTTTCTGGTTAGAATCTCTGCAGCACTAACTTGTGCCCATGACCTCTCGCCTTTTCCATGTGACTCCTTGTATAAATGGAGTCTCCATATTTTTTAAGTAGCCACCCTTTAAATTCTGAAACATGGTGATAATGTCCTCCCTGGGCTCTTCTCAAGGCTGAACGTACCCAGCTCTCTCAACCTTTCCTTTTATGACAGGCTTCCCAGTTTCCCTGTAAAACATAGATCATCTTTAACACTGCTCCTCCCACAGCATGAACAGGATAGCACTATTGCTGGGGTCAGCATGCTGGCACCGCTTGCAAACTCACCCCCGCAAGAGAGACTCCTGGCCAAACATGAGTCAAACAGGCAAGGCTTTCCTGCCCTCCTGAACCACTATCACTTGGC
This sequence comes from Forpus xanthops, assembly GCA_032466535.1. Classification (NCBI taxonomy): domain Eukaryota; kingdom Metazoa; phylum Chordata; class Aves; order Psittaciformes; family Psittacidae; genus Forpus; species Forpus xanthops. The sequence continues at coordinate 124,378 of JASSUY010036114.1, forward strand.
AAAGAGATGGGGAAGGAGAGATGATATTCAGGTGAGAGTGAAACAATGTGAAGAAATCATAGAATCATCAAATCATTTACATTGGAAAAGACCTTTAAGATCATCAAGTCCAACTGTTAACCTAACAACGCCAGGTCCACCACTAAAGTCTTGGTAACGCAACCACTTCCCTGTTCCAGTGCTTGACAAGCATTTAAGTGGTGAAATTCTTCCTAATAGCCAACCTCCTTTCTTATCACTGTTTCTTTCACTGGGTCATGCCGTCATGAACTTCCTGCCCCATATGTCATAATCAAGGTTATCTAGTTCCAGCACTGCTACCATTGGTAGGGATATCTTCCACCAGATCTGGTTGCTCAAAGCTGCATCCACCCTGGCCTTGAACACTGCCAGGAATGGGGCAGTGGTGACAGATGGACTGTGTTGCTCTGCAAAAAACAACCAAAATCTTCAACCATGGGGCAGAGGACCTGGATGAGGACACTCCATGCTGCCTCTGTTCCTTCCATGACTTGTATTCATCACTCCTAGGTGCTTGCCTGCACCTTCTGAGAGCAATAAAACGTCCAAAATCCCTGAGCAGAATGTGAAGAGAACAACGCCTAGTATGGGAGGAAACGTGATGGCATTCACAAAATGAGAAATCAGCCTAGGCTGTGCTGAGGTGCTGTGAAAGCAGGAGTCAGACCTGCCTCCCTACAGTGCCTGACGCTAGCTTAGAGACCACAAAATTTCCTAATGCAAGTACGGGGATGATGAGACTATTTTCCAGCCAGATTTCACAGCAGCAGACACATCCTGCAGCCATCAGCACTAGACTATTTTTAATGAATTGCAAAATCTCCATAAATATTTGCTGACTCGAAGAATTAGGGAGTGAAAAGAAAGGCAAGTTATTGCAGAATTTGGGTTAATTTACAAGATTTAGCATTGCCACAACTGGAGTCGTGGTTTTCAAAGAGGAAGGAAAGTGTATGAAGTATTTTAGGGCAAGGTTTAAATGACTTTAAATAGAATAATTTCCATGTCTAGGACTTTCACTCTATAGGCACACAAGATAAAAATATTTTTGCTGGTATATATTGGATCAGCAGACACTACGTTTTCTTTTAGTTCTTTTTAGTACTGAGCTCACCTATGCAGAAAACGTCAATATGCTGCTCCCACAAGACCCAGCGTGAAAACCACCAGGGAGCCTTGCATCCTTCCAGTGTCAGTTCATCCCCACCTCAATCCCAAGCAAAAATCTTAATAGGAAACGTATGATTCTCACTTAGTCCTAAATAGAAGTAAATAATTTCTGCTCAGATTATGAAAAAATCCCAAACCAAACCTGACCACATTCCCCCAACCCCCATGACATGTCAGTCTGGAGGATTCAGCAAGGTAAGGTTTATACAAACTTACACAGATTTAAGAGCCGCTTCTAAACTGAGCTGCTAATGACAGACTTAGAGACCCTTAAACCAACACAGTTACACAAAATATTAATAGTGAAAAAAGCTTGAGAGAACTGCGAGTGAGTGAGGAGTCCTTTCATTGGAAGCCACCCTGAGCAAGGTGCCAGTGGTTAGTTAAGTGGTTTGTGTATGACTTTGAGATACAAGTACCAGGCTTGTAGAAGACAGGGCCAGTGGTTTCTGCTTCAAGGAAATTACGTTGTGTACTGATGATAATTTTTATAGGCCTTGTTGTTGCTATTGAAACATGAAAGCGCTTATCTTTATGTATTTTCCCCTATCTCTATCAAGTAGTTGTAAACTCTATTTGATTTTTCAGATCCTTTTCAGTCAAATGTTATTAAAGAAGGACTGTAATGTATGCAGAGCAGAGCAGCCAAAGGGCAATTTTAATTTGTAGGCTGAAGGAAGCTGTATTATAGCCAGGCAGGGAGGAAGTTCCTGGCCATCTTTTTATAAACTAATAAAGTTTTTTTTGAGAGAAGGCAGCTAGTCTCCTCCTTACTGAATGATTTCTCTTCACCTGGCACACAAATCCCCTGCCAACAAAAGCAAAGCTGGTTGCAGAAAATGGCTCTGCTCAACCTTCATGATCCTGTCTGCAGATGAAGGGGGGAGATAGCGGGGTGTGTTGCATGTATATTTGAGTCCTTGCATCGTTGTCAAGGAAGTGATATGAGCTTCTGGGAAATCCATAGTTCCTCTTTCATATGTCAACAGGTTGACAGTGTTATAGAGACTGTATCTGGCTGTGCAAGCAAGTGATGTTTATGTGACTGGATGGTGATAATTACTGGATGGGATAAGTTCTGATTCCTTCTGGGCATATTATCTTTCCATCTGAGCCATAAGTACAGGTATTGACGTCATTTATCCTTAATGGCATGCTTTCGTTACAGAACACCCATTCATTCAGCAAATTCTGTTTATAGGAGCTTGTAGGTCTTCATGTTTGTTCAAAACCCACCGCAGACTACTTTTGCTTCATCGCAAATTCTGAGTTTGAGAACAAGCACTCTGTTTAATATCTTCTCCTTGCTAAATGCTGGAGAAGTCTTTGAAAACTCGGAAGACCCAGAATGATGTAATATTTTTCCTTTTGTTCTGTGACTGTAGCAGGGTTTTGGTGGGGGGCCTCCAGGAAGGGTCCCTGGGTGCTGTCCACCCTCCTGAACCCCACACATGGAGCGCGTGGCCCACTCTGCACATCGTGGCCCCCCTAGAGGACAGGTGCAGAGCAGGGACTGCGGTGTGAGCTATTAATGAGAGAGGTCAGAATGAATTCCTATGCCATCTTTTAGCCTTTCCATGCTCTCCTAGGGCATTTGATCTAAAAATTGCTGCATCACAGCACAAGTTCTGCAACCCTGTGAGATACTCACACAACTGAGGCGTTCTGCAAACACAAGGAACAATTGAGTTATTTTTCAGTGCCAGGAGGGGAAGAGCCAGGGACAGCCCAGTGGTCTTCTTACTAACAAGATATGAATCAATACTCAAGAAGGACTAGGAAAACTGATTTTTTCTGACCACAAATTCTCCATAAGCAGCTATTTGATGGCGGAAGGCCATTCTCTCATATCTTGGGGTTATTTGCCAAATGGTGGAGGAGGGATCCTGAATACTTTTTAGTCCGTAGTTTTTGGTTTTTTTTTTCCTGTGTATTTCAGAATGAATACACCGTGTCCAAGTTTTTGATCTCTTGGGGTAAAACAGCGACAGTCAACATTTGTGTTTTGAGAGATTTCAGTAAGAGATTTCAGTGGTAAATGGGTTGTGTGTTTTGCGTGTGAAGCTACCTTCTTACAACCCTTCTGCACTGCCGGCTTGAAACGCACTGGAAATCCCCTGCACTTAGTGGGCATTTTTTGGCCATGAGCACATATTCTGAAGTGCTACTTCGAAGTGATGGCACAAGCTAAGGGCACTCCCAAGGACCTTGATTTAAACTTCTGACCAAGTTTAAAACATATATAAATAAAAGCAGATCATCTCTAATAACAGTGAATATTGGGTTTATTCTTCAATTCTGTAGCTCTCTTTGAGGTTACATCCCTCAGTTGATTTATTTTTATTCCAGCTTTTATGCTTTTTGCCCCTTGCCTTCCACCATGAGTGACCTCACTGGAAAGTCCAAGAAGACCTCAACATCAAGTTTGCAAATTCTCCCAAGGCAAGAAAAACCCCATCACTTCCCTTCTGGTTATAAAATGCGGTTCCATAAATGTTCTTTCCAGTGCTGATACTGTTAGGAAATAACAACAGCTCCAGCTCTGGGGTGAGAAGCCATTAAAAATCCTCCAAATCTCAGCCATTAAACAAAATATTTGTATTTCACGCTCTGCATTTAATACACATTTATTGCATTACTTTACCAACTTTGTCACCATGCAGAAAAACACACTTTTCTTTTAAAAAGTCACTAAACAAACCTAATAAAAGTAAAACCTCTCTTACTCAGGTGTTTTTACAGGCATGTCTCTGCGCTTCAAACTAATGTCACCAGAAACTGTGAGGCATTCTGGTGTCAGGGAGAGTCTTGGTAGAACCAGAAAATCCTTGGGTAGTATGAGAAGCCTGCTCAGAGCAAAGCGTATTGCAACAGGAGGTGTGGACTACAGAGGAGAAAGCCAGGCCACTGATGCGAAGGAGAAACAGCCCAAGTCTGGCCATGGTTTAAGGTCGGAGGAGTGGGAACCCCCGAGGTGAGGAGGGTAAAGGAGAAGGCAGAGACACAGGCAAACAGGCTGGATGGAGACTGGAGCTATGGAAAGCAGGCAAAAGCAGGGCAGTCCAACACACTGAAGAGAGGCCAGCCTTGACCTCTCAAGCCAGATCTCCAAGGCCACTGACATGAAGCCTGTGAAGTCCTGGCAGACCCCCCATACCAGAAACATGCTGCATTTGGTGTCATCTCAGCTTATAAGGGCGAATACCTGCCTCCTCCTATGCTGTGCAGAGAGGGAAATACCTGGGACTGAGTCATCCCTGGTGAAAATCTCGATAGTGTTATTGTAGGGGAAATGTCATTTGGATGAAAGTGAAACCAGGAACCAAAGTGAGAAGTAGAAATGCTGTGTATCAGCAGAGGCGCAGAGACAAGAAAGTGCCAGTGGCATTTTCACAGCAGTGTGATTGGGCAGCTTGGGTGTGACTGGTGTGGAAAAGCCAGCGCTACCCAGCCACCACTACGAGCAGGTGCCTACAGCTGCACTTGGGTACCCCATGGGGAAATAGAAGGAGGAAGAGACTGTAATGGAAAATGAGTGGAATTAAAAGAAAATGGAATTGGGCTCTAAAATGGGAAAGAAAGCAAGCCACAGATGTCAGGGTGTCCTTCCACAGTACACTGAAGCTGCAGGGCTGGGACTGGAGTTTCAGCAGCACCACAGCAGAAAGCTCTCCAGCTCCTCATCCCAGTATGTTCACTGCCAGATTTATTCAGCTTTACTGTGAGATCATTTTAAACTCAAATCTAGTCCCAGGCAAGAGTGAGATGAAGACATACTCTCCATGGGGATGGGAACAAGTGCCCGGGACAGGGCAAAAAACTCCTCGTTCCAGCTTTGCAGCCTGGATCTTCTTGCACAACTCTACCTGTGCAAACCAAACGAGGGGAAGTGGCAATCTGTGGCTGCTGCACAGCTGAGTGGAAGGACAGTGCCAATGAGATAGGGATGCTGTGGATTGGGATTTTCTTTCAGATATGTTTTAGTTTTCATCTTGTGAATCTGGATCCTCCTGCTCCTACTGCACAAATAACTGTCATCTCTTAAAGGTTTTCTATTTAAGAAAATTCAGCTATAAATTTATATTACTGGTGAACTGACAAGTGCTTGCCATTTTCTAATGAAAAGCTTAATGAGTTTCTTTTTGCCTAGAGGACATTGACATGCTCTATAGTTCATGTTTCTCCTCTGGGTCGCATTAATTCTTGCACCTGATTACTTTCAAGATTTATTTTATATTTTGGAGCAGTAAAGCTGGAGTGTTCATAAAATGCTTGGAGTGTTCATAAAATGCTTGTAACACCAAGTGACTAGGACATTTATATTCCTAATTGGGCCTGTGAAAGGGCAATAACACTACCCTTGGGGATTTAAGCTGAGCATCACTGAAATCTTGTCCCTGTGTAGGTGAACACTGGTTAATGTTCCCTGGAGTAACTGGTGGTTGCCACCAGAGCAAAGAGTGACAAGGTGGCAGGCACTGTCCCCTGTGCCCTCACAGCCATTAGTGCAGGCTTGGCCATAGTTTGGACGCAGGAAAGCAGGGAGCTGGTTCAGTGTGAGACCAACCCGCCAGCCCACCGAGGGGAAATGCTTGCAATAGCCTTGCTTTCAGCTGGTCTGAAAATCCCTATTCCCTTTTTATCCGTATCCTCCTTTTCCAGCGAATGAGACACAGGTCCCAGCCGTGCAGCTCCTGAGTAAGTGGCTCTCGAAGGGTGCATCACTAGGTGGCGATAGAAGTTTTCAAACAGAGCTGGAGTATCCTTAGGATTTGGACAAGGCTAAGGGATGTGATCTAAGCTTTAACTCCCCAAAGCAGCGCTTGGCACAGGAGGAATGAACCTGCCTGTGGTAACACTGCTCCTGGAATCCATTAGATCTGTAAAAACGTCACTCAGAGAGAGCGGGAAAGATCTTAAATATTGGTTTAGAACTGCCTTGCACAGTGCCAGAATGATATCCTAACTTCCTCCTCCTATACATACCCCTGTGGAGCAGAAATCACAGCTTGGGCTGATGGTGGTCCTCTTTTATATCCGGCCATCCCCTCCTTTTCCTCCTGGAGGGGAATAAGCCACATCATGCTACATCTACCTTTGTTTCAAGGCAAGAATCCTGCGTACTGGGCTGGAGATGCAGAGGCAGTTGTGCAGCTGGAGGACCACTGTCTGCGGGTGGGGCAATGAATACCATTATGTCCCATTTCTTCTGCTGCAGTTCCTGAGCATGGCTGAGTAATCTAAGTTTAGTCAACAGACCAGAATAATAACACTGAGGTGCCCAGAGTAGCATCTGTCACATCATCCAGGAATAAAAATGTCTGGGCTCACTCCCAGGCTGCATCATCCTGCCTTCTCACCAGGCAGCCATCCCCACAGCACTGCCCCGACACAACTCCATCCTGCGCTCAGGCTGAGGTGGAATTTAATTCTATGCAAAAAGGGTAAGAAAGAAGAAACAAAAGACATTAAAAGGCCAGGAAAAAATATGCTTAACTTTATGTGGAATAAAAGTATTCTGCAAGGAAGTCGCTTGCCATTCTGTGTTAAGCTACTCCATGGGGAAGCTGTGGGAGGCACATCTCCCTGTTATATGCTGCAAACATGATTGACTTGTTTTTCTGTATAAATGACCTCTGGGATTCATTGTTGTGAGGCAAGCTCCTCAGAGCTTCACTTCCAGCTGAATTTAAAACAGGGGTTGAGCAAATCGTTGGTATTTTCTGACCCATGATGCAAAATTGTAATGTCAGAAAAGGGTTAATTATCAAAACTGCTTTGCAGTACTACTGAAGTTTCCAAGGTCAAGAATGTCTGTTTCTCACGTGTTTCTCTTTGCCCTCTGCTCTGCTGCTGCTTTCTGTGCTCTGCTAGGGGAGCAAAGACGGCATCCCAAACGTAATGGCATCCCTGTGCCTCAGGCTCTGTTCAGACACTGAATCTTGTCCCCTGCTCCCCATAGCACATCATCCTCAACATCATCTTCATGGGCTGGCAGGGACGTATTTTAACAGGCTTTACATGTGCCCTTCAGTGCCCCAGATTTCCCCAATGACTTGGGAAATGATACACCTCACTAAGGACACTCCTGGCAGTCAAGGATGAATGTAGGCACAGACAGGGCCTGGTGGCCCCTCTGTAGCATGAAAATGAGTCCTCCCAGTGCTAGGGTGAAACCAAGGGCAAAGTCACTTTGCCCTGGGCTTCATATTCTCATAGCACCCTCTAAACACCATGTCTCTTTCACATACCCTGCAGCCCCACATCACAGCAGAGAGGGTCTGGATGAAGTTGAATCCTGTGAGACAGAAAGAAGAGGCCATGGTCTAGATAACAGCCTTTTGGTTTCCATTAACTTTCAGCGAGAGGGCAGGCATTTATCTGCACAGCCTTCCAAGTTTTCATCTCTCGATGGCTTTGTAAGCAGGAAAGCACAGATGGGCGCCAAGGCATCAGGAGCAGGAGTGACCCACCTGGGAGCCTGCAGCAGAGGAGGGAGTTCCACCAGGGCTGCACCCCCACACCAGTGCCTGAACCACCTTTACAGTCATGGCTCGGTCGTTTCCAGGAATAAGAGTCTCTCAGTGGAGCTGAGAGCAGAGAAGATGTATTGCAAACACTGCTCAACCACTGCAATGCTCAGCAGGCTGGACACTGCCCTGCAGCACCCTGGGGAAATGCATGGGTGAGCATCTGTATTGCTGGACAGACAACCTGGCATGTGCCGTATCAGCCTGGCATGATATCAGGTTGGTATCAGCATGGCTTTGGATAAGGATGGTGCTCACAGGTGACAGCCCCAGCAGTGGCTCTGTTTTTCCCCAGGAGTGGAAACCCAAACCACATACCCTCTCTACCCTCTGTCACTGTTCATAAACCAGGTGTCTTTCATGCTGTCAGAGAGAGTTTTATGGGGTTTTCTGACACCATTTCTCATTTCTCTGGGCAACCCAAGTATGTTAGCACTCACCAAGCATCTAATTGTGATGCAGTTAATTGATACAAATCCTAGAGTATTGGAAAAGCCATTTAAAGCTCATTTTTATGTTTCTAAGGTAATGCTTTGGAAAGAGAATAAAACCATGTTGCATCCTTCCCAGCACACACCGCTTAAACTGGTAACAGGAGCTGAAAGGCAGGAGCAGCATGAGAGGGGAGCAGGAAGAGGCACAGCCAGGTGGTGTGAGGCCTGACTGTGCAAGAGGAACCATTGGCGGAGGAGCACGGAGTAGAGAGGCTGCAAAGCCCTTGAGGAACATCTGGCACAGCTGCAAGGGCAGAGAGCTACCACTAAAGGCTAGGGATAGTGCAGCAGAAATTTACCCAACAGCTGAGAAGGGTTCTTGCTAGGGCCAAGGATGCTATGGGACACTCCCCATGGTGCTAGGAAGGCCACAATTGCACCATCTGCTTCTCCTAACAGTGTAAACTGCTCACCAATCCCTGTTTACCCTGGCACAACTCAGGCTAATCTAGCAAGCAATTTCCTGCCAAGACAAGGTGCTTGGGATCAAATGCCCCCCTCTCTGCTCTAAAACAAGGGGGATTTCCCTGGGAATTCCTCCCTGCATGACATGTGTACCTGGAAAAAGGGAAAAGAAATTTACCACAAATTCCAAAGCTGTGTTTTCACCATCAAAGTCAATGTCAGGGATTCATATTTCATGTCTGTATTTGGATGGATAGCCTGCAGCCAGGCTGGAGGCAGATAACCTGGTCCTCACTCCATGCCCTGGCAGAAATAATTGCAGTCACATCAGGTTCTTCCCTCCAGGTCGTGCCAAAAGCTCAGACTGACCTGGGAAGTTTTAGCAGTTTTTCCATTGGCAGCCCAAAGGAGTAAGTGTAATTCTCTTTCTCCCGTCACTACCATTTTCATTTGTGCTGGAGCTTCTGGTTTCCAGTTACCACTGAAAGCAGAAGCAAAAATCAGCAAATAAAGCCATTCTCAGGGTAATTCAAGTTCAAGCAGTCAGGAGGTTTTGGAAAAAGAACAGGGGCGTTATGAGATAATTTGGTTTGTGCTTACCTAAGGAAACCCAAATTCTGACGCTTGCGTATCTGTGTGAACCAGCCACATACTTTCTCCTCCCTCTGAAATACCCACTTTAAAGAACCATAGAATAGTTAGGGTTGGAAAGGACCTTAAGATCATCTAGTTCCAACTCCCCTGCCAGGGGCAGGGACACCTCCC
>JASSUY010036115.1:0-10676 GCA_032466535.1 Forpus xanthops
AAGGCTCCTGAAGGGGAGACCTTAGAGCAGCTCCAGTGCCTGAAGGGGCTGCAGGAAAGCTGGAGAGGGGCTTTGGATGAGGGATGGAGGGTTAGAACTGGATGGGCTTTAAGGCCTCTTCCAACCCAAATGAGTATGGGATTCTGTGAGAGTAAAGATACTTTCCCTACCTGGAGTTTACCTGCAGGAGGTGACAAAAAGGGAAGAAACTCTCATTTGCAGTGTTTGACCTGAAGAAAACATGTCCTGGTACAAAACCAGCCATGGAGCAGGCAGCGCTGGTGCTGTCTGGGCATCCCTGTGTTCACCCTTTGAACCTCATGTGCAGCAGCACCACTAAAAACCATTGCTCAACACTGCTCTCCCTGCTGTCTTGCTCTGGCTGCCTTGCTCATAGGGTCCCATTTGGCTAACACTGATTCTCCATCCTTTTCCTGCTTCTCTGCAAGCTGCGATTTGCTATGGGTAAACCTCCCAGGCACCACCTGGGATGGAGCAGGGGGGGACCAAGGTCAACAGTGCAAAGAGCAATGAGGCCAATGGGGCTTTCATGCATCAGCATCTTAATGGGAATGGGTTTCTCATCCAACTCACCCAGGCTCCATCAAGGGCACCCGGCTAATGGCTCTCTCTGTGCTCTGCATGCCCCATGAACCACTCTCATCTCTTTAATTAAATGTCAAGATATGCATTTTCATTCTAAGAGCCCTGTGCTCGGGAAGATTCATGGAGAGCTCAATGACTGTGCAGGGAAGAGGTGGGGGAAGGAGCTTCGGGTAGGAAACCTATGGAGAAAACAGGGACCACAGCCAGGCAGGACAAGGGCACTGCGTTAGCTTTGCTTTGGCTGTGTCCAGGGCTGCAATTCCAACCTCACCACAGCATGAAAGGTGCTGAATGCTGGGGTGTCTCCTCAAAGCAGAAGAAAACCCCATCTCAGTGATCTTTAATGCAACAAAGCCCTTAAGCCCCTTGATGAGGAAAGCAGCACAATTAAAACCGATACGTGCTCATGGCCAGCCTGCACCTGGTGGAAATACTTTGAGTTGTTTATTTCCAATGATCTATTAAAGCAAAGCACTTCCATGAGGTGCAGCTCCTTCATCTCCCAAAGCAATGATCAGTCTGTGGACATCCCCCCAGGGAAGCCAGGTCTATCCTGTCTCAGTATGGGCTGACCTGGAGGACCCAAACTGCTTTCAATCAGTAAAAGGCTGCCTGGCATGGACTCCTCAGAGGTGTAGGTAGATGCTACCACCCTTTGCTGCTTCTCCACACCAAGACCTCTGCAGTCGCCTCCTTTCCTGAGTGCTTCCACGTTAAAGATGCCCTATGGAAGACTCAGCGACTGACATGGAGAGATGCCAGATGTGCCTTCTTGCAGCTGATGGAGGGCTGGATGCCGAGTGCTGGCACTTCTAATGGAGTTGCTTGGATGGTTCTGTACAATTTGTCCTCCCAAGGGGGTTTGGAGATGAAGCAGGAGAGGAGAGAGCACAGCAGGAAGCAGTAGGTATTTAAGGTAGGACACACTCATCACCTCCATCTTCCCAGCATCCAGTGTCCAGATGCACACAGCTCCTGCCCCAGGCTACCACCCTGGATCAGCTTTACCTCCTCTCTTGGCTCATTGCTGCAGCCTCAGTCCTGGCCAGAGTCAGTGCTGAGCCTTGGAAAAGCCTTTCTTTAACCTTGATTAACTTTCAGATCTCAGCCTAAATCCTGCAGTGCTGACAGGAGGGTTCGGAGCTGCTCTGATAGGATGGGATGTGGAATTGCAGATTTGGGGAGCCAACAGCACGAGCCAGTGTGGAAGAGAGAGGAATCCAGTGCTCCAAAAGAACCATCATTTCCCCAGGGAAGCACTCAGCACTTCTCCAATGGCAGTAGGAGCAGGCAGCTGACTCCAGCCCTAGACCCCACTCCATCTCCTTGGGCTATAGTGGGAGCTGACATGTGCATATAGACCGAAATTCAAGCGATGAGATCTCCAATGTATCCCATTCTGTCCATTCCAGCATTCCAAGCATTGCCCAATGATCCCAACATGAACCTGAGAATGGGACATCCTGGAATATCTGTTGAGTGCAGCCATGGGCACATTGTCTGTGTTGCATCACTGCTCCAGGATGCAATGCGGGTGCTTCCCACCTCCTTCCCATTGCTCTATAATTCATGGTTGCTTTTCAGTTTGATGCCTGCAATGGAGTGATACAGGAGAAGGGTGGAGCGGTCAATCCCTGCACTGAAATAAGGAGAACAAGGACAGAAAGCTTTCCTTTGGCACAGGGAAAAGGAGATTGGAAAGAAGCACATCCAAGTTCTGGCAAATCCTTCAGGATTTCTGTGCTTTAAGATCAACGAAATCAGATTTTAGAATGAAAAATCCTTAAGATCATATTTCAGATTCCGAATTCCTGGCATCTTGGATAGGATGCCAAAGGACCTGGGAAGCTGACATCAGTGTGTTGGTCTGATCCTGATGGAAAGCCGTGAGGTTCCCCCAGCTCACCTTCACCCACTTGGGGTGCTCAGCTTTGATGAAGCTGCTCCTTCTCCTCATTGTGCTTTGGGGGGCTTGGCTATCTGGGAGGCATCCCAATACAGTTCCTCTGGTGGGCTCTCATTATGTGATGAGCTGAACATCTGGATTAAACAAGATCAAATAGTCACTAAATCCTAAATAAGCCTGAGAGCTCAGCAGCAGCCATATGCTTCCAAGTGACAAGCCCAAGAAGGCCTCTCCCTGCCATTACCTCACACTTCATGCAGTGATTTATCCTCCTCCAACCCAGCTCTGACAGGAAACCTTCCTGCTTTTCCTCCCCAGCTACCCCTGCTCTGGTCAGCCTCTGATCCAGTGGCCTAAAGCTCTCCTTGGCAGGGACATGGGAAGGCACACATCGTGTCTGAGCTCTGTTCACTGTAAGATAGGGGAGAATTTACCCCACTGTGCAACAGATTTGGTGGTAGCAATTAAAGGAATACAACTAATAATAGTAAAAGGGAGCTGGAAAAGAAAGAAACCCAGAGCTTTGTTGCTTAGCATTCCTGCTTGGCTCAGACAGGGGTTCAGCTGGAAAAAGTCCTGTAAGAGCGTAAGTATTAATGCTTTGTTGCCTGTACCCTTGTTGGGGACCAGGAGGAAGCTGGAGGTCTAGTGGCCTACAAGAGCAGCTTCATCTGTTTGGAGAACATGGAGGGTGGGATGGACCGTTGCAGATGCAGGAGGATGCAGGACTTGCAGAGATGCTGCTCTTAATCATAGAACCCCAGCCTGGTTTGGGTTGGATGGGACCTTAAAGCTCATCCAGTCCCATGAGCAGGAACACATTCCACTAGAGCCTTGCTCCAAGCCCCATCCAACCTGACCTTGGACACTGCCAGGGATGGGGCAGCCACAGTTTCAACTGCTCTTGCCTTAGCAAGGCAAAGGCTGAGGTCTTGTGAGGTCTTGGCTGGAGCTGTTCTGAGCTGCTTTCAGCTGTAACATCTCATTGCCCAATGGTCAGCAATGGTGCTGGCTGTGACAGTCCCATCTGCCCAGGGGCCATACAGAGCTCATCAGTCTTTAGCAAAGCCTTTTGCAATGGGGTGGTTTCACCCTACAAACACTCCATCAGTCAATTAAGGCCTGAAATACAGAAGGGACCATTCCAGAACCTGATCTGCCGACTGGTGAGACACAAGTGCCAGCAGCAGCCTGCTTGATGGGGTGTGACAACAGCACCAGAGGCTCCCCAGCACCAACCAGGGCAACAAACCCACCCTCAGCACATCCAGCAAGAGATCTGGGGTGCTTTGACTTGCTGTGATGGCTCTGAGGGAGCACAGAGCCATAGGAGGGGTGAGCACAGTGTTAGAGATGGTCAATTATATATCATATATACAACAATTGAAATTGAATTATTAATGGGAATTAGCAGTGATTGGGTAGTTTGGGCACTATGTGCGGGCCTCATTGCAATGAGGCTAACAAAAATGACTTGCTTTACTGTGATTTGATGGTTAACGAGACCAACACTAAGATCCCTGCTCTGTGCATAAGGTCTGCTCCCTTTGTACCTGCTGCTGAATTTGAAGTGCAATGCTTTCTAATAGAATAACCTGGAAATGGCATTGGTTGCTCTGCATGGAAAAATCAGGGCAGGCCACAATCCAGGCTGGATGGAGACATTCTGCCTCCTTCTTTTCCTCCTTTCCTTCCCATGGTTTGAGAGAGAGGAGGATGGTGGTGGCTGAGCCACGTGGGATCAATCATTATTAATAATGAGATCAAATGGGAGCATGGAGGTGTCCCATTGGTGTCCCCTTCCTTCCATCACCCATGGACCCGGTGGCACCAGGACATGATTGAAGGCGAAGGATGCACATTGCAGCCCATATGCAATACTTTATAGGGTCTGGATCCTTTGGGGGGGAGGTCCAAGGGCCCAATTTGGGCTCAGTGATGCCTCTCAGCAGAGGAAAGGACCAGATATTCACCTCTGGGATGTGCAGCCTGAACACCCCAGCTCTTGGTTTGAGGCTATAACTCCCCAGCCTACTTCTTTCCCATTTTCCCACAGAAAAGCAGTTTTTCCTGCAGGAGGGGGTGGTTGTGCTGTGACAGCTTCAGATCCACACAGTCCTTTATCCTCTTGAGCAAGACTTATTGATTTTGCAGATCTCTCATTCTTTTGGTGGGGAAATGAGGAGGAAATGCCGTACAGGAGGGGAATTGCTATCCAAGGAGCCCCCAGGGCTTTGTTTCAGCCGGAAAACACCTTCCTCCTCCCTCCCCTGTCTGCTTTTCCTTCTACATCCTGGGAAAAGTCTGGATTTGGGGCCAGGGACAGCGCTAAGGGAAGGAGCAGGGTGATGGGGGAAGGGATGCTCTTCCCACATCCTTCTCCTGCCTCCGGTCCTGTCTGCTTGTGGCCGATCCCTTCTCAGTGCAGGGTGATGGTGATGTGCAGTGACACTTGACTGTGCAGAGCAGGGAGACAGCAGCTCCCACTCCCACAGCACCGGGGCTGAGCCAGCATCACCCCAGGAGCTGTTCCCATGGTCCTAGCACCACATTTCCTATGTCTCTATGCCTTCAGCTTGGGGTGAGGCTGTTGGGGGGGGGGGGGTCCTGGCGCTCTGGGGTGATGGGGGAAGTGGTAAATGGGACCTGATGCAACAGGGCTAATAAAGAGCCTCTTGCTGGTGAAGAATCAGCCCATGGATGGGGCTGTGAGGGGCTGGAGGGCAGGAGTGCTCCTGGGACAGGGACTTATGTGGGTTGCAGGTTGGGATGATGGACTGGGGCTATGTACCAAATAGCTGGGAGGGAAAGGTGCCTGTTCAGCCTGGGGTCACCTCCTCACGGCTCAAACACAAGCACGGCTGTGCCTTCTCCACACCCAGCCTCCATTTCTCCATTTCCAGCCTTCCTATCTCTAACCCCAGCTTCCCTGTATCATTCCCTGCTGCCCTTTCTCCGTTCTCGCACCCACAGGCAAACTGTATCAACCCCAGCCTTCCTTTCTCCACCTCCAGCCTTGCTTTCTCTGTTGCCATCCTCCCTATCTCCATCCCAATCCTCCCCATCTCCAGGCTCCTCATCTCCATCCCCAGCTCCTCATCACAATCCCTAGCTTCCCCTTCTCCATCTTCAGCCTTCCTTCTCCATCCCCATCCTCCCGTTCTCCATCCCCACCTCCTCATCTCCATTCCCACCCTCTCAGCTCCTTCTTTTCACTCTGTGCTTGGGAAAACCTTACCCGGAGCCAGGAGGAGGAGGAGAGGATGCTCCATATCTCTGCTTCATACTCAAGGTCGGGGGGGGGGAACCTGAACACTGTCTGCAGGTAACAAACCTGATTCCTCACCCCTGGATCAAGCAGACACAGAGCAAGGGACACAGCATGGCTTTTAATGGCATTTATTATCTCCCTGCATGACAAGCCAATCCAGCTTCCTCTCTCTGATGCTTCCCAGTCAAGCTGGCCCGCTGCCTTCCCAGGGTTTAAGAGATCATCCACATAGGATGGAGGGGAAAATGTGACTGTGCAGCCTCCTCGGGAGCCCAGATGTGCTGCTGATTCATGGGATCATTGTGTAAGACCCACAAGTGGGATGCTCCAGCAGTCGGGAAGCATCTGTTTCCTACTTGTGCACCAGCACAGGGGCTGCGTGTAGGATCACCATTCATATGGAGGGGGGAAGGACCTCCCGTTGCTCAGGGTATAGGACAGAGGGATCAGAATGGGATACAGCACCTAAAGCCCACAGCATCGAGAGGTGAAGGAGATGGAAAAGGGAGCACCGGCATGCTATGGCTGGTGGGAACCGGGTGAGAAGATGCAGAAGCACTCAAGAGAAGCAACCAAAGGTGGCCAACCCAGTCCTCCCATCTCTCTATTCAAAACCCAGAGGGCTGCTTTGCCAGCCTGGGTGATGCAGTGGCCCTTGCAAATGGACAGATCTCTACGGAATGCTCCATGCAATGGTGCGGATATAATGTGATTATTCCTTCCTAGGTGTTTAGCATCACCAAGAGAAAAGCTGCCTCCAAGCTGAGCTCTTGGAGCCACTGCTACGACATTGGTGTCAGGGGGAGAAGAGTCAGAAGGTGATGGGCTGGAGAAGCCACAGGATTGCTGATGGCATTAAAAATGCCCTTTGTCAGCCCATTGCTGTGTTCCCAGCTCCCGGCTGTGCCTGTGTCAGGCTTAGGTCAGACTGCAAGTGCACGTGAGGGGTCCTGTGCTTCCTTGGCACAGTCCTTGCACCACAGAGACCACAAAGGCTTCCTGAAACTTCCTCTGAAGGACTCACTGGCCTTGGTCTGAGATCCTGGAGCTTGCTTGGGTTCACCCCGTCCCTCGTCAAACAGGGAGACACGGACATGGAAAGAGTTGGGCACAGTGTTTCCAGATGTAGGGAGCCACCTGAACCACTGTGAAGGTGTGCAGAGGCTTCTGCATCCGTCCATTCCTCTAGGTCCATGAAGAGGAGTGTGGGGCACTTAATGGGAATCACCTGGATGTGGAATGTTCATGGACTCAACGAGGTTGGAAAAGACCTTTCAGCTCATCCAGTCCAACCATTCCCAGCACTGCCAAGGCCACCAGTAGCACATGGCTCTGCCATGAATATTCTTCCAGAAGCAAATAAATTGTGCCCTTCAGGAATATCTGCAAAGCCCAGATACTACCAGGGCACATGGAACTTCACTGGTTTTCCAGTAAAGACATAGACATAGAATCCCAGAATTACAGAATCATAGGAATAACGAGATAGGAAAAGACCTTTAAGATGATGAAGTCCAAAAAGGCATCAACAACAAAGACCAGGACAGACTTTCTGACGGGGTTACACACTCATCCTGCAGAGCAAAGAGGGTACACCAAGACCCCACAACTCCTGATCCGACTTAGCAAGAGCAAATGATGAGTGATAAGATGGGATTTCAACAGAAGACTTGGTTATGTATGTGCATGTCTGTTGAGTGTCTTTGCACATACATAAGGCAACAGAGGTTTTAGAGGACAACACTGCACAAAGCAAGAACAGCATAGACTCATAGAATAGTTTGGGTTGGAAAGGACCTTAAGAGCACCCAGTTCCAACCTCCTGCCATGGGCAGCACGTGTTGTTCTTTATCAACATAGCATGAGCAAGAGGAGAATATTAGGGTGCTCTACATTAGAAAAGAGCTGTTACCTTGTGAGGGCCTTACCAGTGTCTCCTGTACACCCATCTTCACTCAGCCTGCGCTGCCACATGTCTCTGCCTGCAAGTTTGGGCCATTGGGTTTTGCAGGCTGGTGCCTATGAGGATGAACAGGTCTGCCCCAGATTGTCCACTCTTGGGTTGTAAGACGCAGAGGGCACGTGGGTCACACATAGAGCTGTTGTACTGAGATTGGAGCCCTGTTTTGGGGGTTCCCATAGGATCTTCCTCACTGATGTCCAAGACAGTTGCCCACTGGTGTGACTATGACCTGCTTCTCCCAGCTAAGAACATTATCCATGGATCCAGAGGAGGAACAGGGAGGCAGCTGTGGGAGAGAACTGACTCCAGCTCATCCCAGAGCCTGGTTGCAGGGCTTGGGGCAGCACCATCCCTACTGAGCAATGCACCCACAAGCCACCGAGTCCTCCAAGGCTGGAGCTGGATGGAGCAGCGGATCAACCCAAGCATCCCCATAGCCAATCCTGATGGGATGTCAGCAAAGTT
This sequence comes from Forpus xanthops, assembly GCA_032466535.1. Lineage (NCBI taxonomy): Eukaryota > Metazoa > Chordata > Aves > Psittaciformes > Psittacidae > Forpus > Forpus xanthops. The sequence continues at coordinate 8,212 of JASSUY010036115.1, forward strand.
TACTGAAGGGAGCCAGAACAATGTGTGCTGCAGCCTGTCCCGGAGCCCTGCTCCAAGACAGACGGCCCGAGCCTGCCCTCTGTGCTGACTGCTTTTGTTCCATGCTTTATGGACACATTGCACTGCATGGAAAGTTTGTGCAACCCTCAGCCACAGCCATTGCATCACATCTCTGTTTGGTTTGGCAGAGAAGCAGTGAGCATCCTGACTTCATCCACATCCCATTGACACCCACAAATAGAAGTGGGGATGGAGAGATGTGGGGAGATGTGCATGAAAGCCCAGCACAGCCAGACCAGAAAACACTTCTGGTGGGTCCAACCCTGGGCTGTTTCTCATTCAGAGAGTGGTGAGTTATAGGGAGAGGTGCTAAATAAGAGCTGAGATATGTTGTTCTTTCCCTCTGGCCACAAATCTTCCTTCCTAAAAGGGAAATGTGTGATTCCATGACTTCAGGAGGTCTGGCATGGGGAAATGAAGCAGCCGGCACCTTTTATAGGAAGTGGAGGGCAGAGATTTGACCATGCATGGTCAGTAGAGAGCTGTGATAAGAAGATCAAGTGCAGTGGTTTAGATGGAAGAGGTTACCTTAATTTCTCCTTGGGGCCTCCTCAGCACAGCACAGATTGTCCTTGGAAGGTCACTGCATGCATCTGTCAGCCCCTGATGTGCTTTGCTCCGTGCCTCAGTTTCCTCTGCTCTGGAATAGAGCACTGCAAGGAACCTGCACAACCAGCTTCGACGGGAAGTGATGGAGTTTGCTCCACAGGAAGAAGTAAATCCCTGGGAGGAGGTGTTTGCTTTCCACATGGAGCTGCAGCTTGTTACTAAAGCAGAGCCAAAGAAGCCTCTTTTGGACAAGGCCATGAAGAATGATTTCCATTGCTCCAGTTAAACAGGAAGGTTTATGTCCTGAAGGTGCCTAAGGTGTCCCATTGCTGCCAATGGTCTCCATGGAGCAGGGGACACCTCCCACCACCTTTTGATACTATCAAAACCCTTCTGCTGGTCCACTGGTGGTTAAACATCAGCTTCAGCTCATTTACAAGGGTGGATCTCTGCCTCCTCTGCAGTTCCACCCCTCTTTAACACATCCAGATCTGTTCCATTTCCAAGCCCCCTTGCTTTGGAGCATCCTGTGAAATCTGGTCTCATTCCTCATCCCCCTTTGCTGCTTTGTTGCTGGATCCCATTTTCACATGGAGGTTTCTCATGACCTTCTGGATGCTCCCGTGCATGTTCTTGGCCTCAGCGCTGGTGAGGATGAGTCAAATGGATCCTGCCTTTTGTTTCCTGGATCAGGAGTGAGAATCATGTCCTGTTTGGTGGAACACAGGCTCAGCCTCAAATGACAGGACCTCAGAGTTATCATCAACCAGCTCTTGGATGGTGAGAGGAGATGGGGAGAGGGTCCAGGCAGGCAGGTTGAGGAGCAGACACTGCTGTGGCTCATTTCACCCTTCCCAGGGCCTGTTGAGAATCATAGAATCACAGAATAGTTCGGATTGGAAAGGACCTTAAAATCACCCAGTTCCAACCCCCTTCTCCGGGCAGGGACACCTCTCACTAAACCATGCCACTCAAGGCTATGTCCAACCCGGCCCTGAACACTGCCGGTGATGGAGCATTCACAACTTCCCTGGGCAGCCCATTGCAGTGCCTCACCACCCTCACAATAAATAATTTCTTCCTCAGATCCAATCTAAACTTCCCCTGTGTAAGTTTGATCCCATTACACTTTTTCCCCTCAGTACAACCCCTAATAAAGAGTCCCTCCCCAGCATCCCTTTAGACCCCTTTCAGATACTGGAAGGCTGCTATGAGATCTCCTCACAGCCTTCTCTTCTCCAGGCTCAACAGCCACAACTCTCTCATCCTATCTTCATATGGGAGGTGCTCCAGTCTCCTGATCATCCTCGTGCCCTCCTTTGGACTTGTTCCAACAGTTCCATGTCCTTTTTATAAGGATGGATTAAGGATGTTTAAGGTCCTTTCCATCCTTAACTATTCTGTGATTCTATGATTCTATTACTGCTAAGAGCAACTTGGCTGCATGTGTGTGGAGCTGGCACCCATCTGCTGACACCTGGCCTCAATGGAGTCATCGTCCTGCCATGAGGCTGATTCACTGCATCATGAGTCCTCAGTAGACACAACATGCTGTGTGATGAGCATCTGTGCTAGGAGGAAACACTGCCATGGAGGAGCAAGGGATGGAGGCAGTGGCCATGGAGGTGCAAGGGATGGAGGCAGTGGCCATGGAGGTGCAAAGGATGGAGGCAGTGGCCATGGAGGAACAAGGGATGGAGGCAGTGACCATGGAGGAGCAAGGGATGGAGGCAGTGGCCATGGAGGTGCAAGGGATGGAGGCAGTGGCCATGGAGGTGCAAAGGATGGAGGCAGTGGCCATGGAGGAACAAGGGATGGAGGCAGTGACCATGGAGGAGCAAGGGATGGAGGCAGTG
>JASSUY010036117.1:0-19392 GCA_032466535.1 Forpus xanthops
TGTGCAAAGTGTTTGACACTGTCTCACATGACATCCTTGTCTCTAAGTTGGAGAGACATCAATTTGACAGGTGGACCCTGTATCCGGGGCTGCATCAAAAGGAGTGCGACCAACAGACTGAGGGAGGTGATCCTGCCCCTCTACTCTGCTCTCGTGAGACCTCGCTTGGAATATTGTGTGCAGTTCTGGTGTCCCCAACATAAAAAGGACATGGAACTGTTGGAACAAATCCAGAGGAAGGCCACGAGGATGATCATGGGACTGGAGCACCTCCCCTATGAAGACAGGATGAGAGAGTTGGGGCTGTTCACCCTGGAGAAGAGAAGGCTGCGTGGAGACCTCATATAGCAGCCTTCCAGTATCTGAAGGGGTCCTATAGGGGTGCTGGGGAAGGACTCTTCATGAGGGACTGTAGTGAGAGGACAAGGGATAATGGGTTCAAACTTAAACAGGGAAAGTTTAGACTGGATCTGAGGAAGAAATTCTTTCCTGTAAGGGTGGTGAGGCACTGGAACGGGTTGCCCAGGGAAGTTGTGAATGCTCCATTGCTGGTGGTGTTCAAGGCTGGGTTGGACATAGCCTTGGGAGGCATGGTTTAGTGGGAAGTGTCCCTGCCCATAGCAGGGGGGTTGGAACTAGATGACCTTAAGGTCTTTTCCAACCCTAACTATTCTATGATTCTATGTACATTATTTACTGAAACAAAAAGGGACACTGCATATACTGAAATTCATTAAGTTGTAGCATTACTTCTAACCCACATATCAAAGAGTTTAAGATTGAAGTGAGAGACTGGCCTCTGCATTATTTCACATTAAATCCCACAAAAGTAGACTATTGCTACTGTAGTGCTGTGATTAGGCTAAAGAGCTGAATGAGCAAGATGGGAGCAAGAAAAATGGGGAAAAGATTCAACTGATAAACTGAAGAAGGGAAAAAATGTATGGAATAAGGGGAAAGGAAAAAAAAAGATCGCATCAGGGATGGGTCGTGCCAAATGTCTCTTGCTCTTTGAGATTAAAGTTAGGATGATGGATGGGTAAATGGGGTGCTGTCTGCACCCCAAACACCACTTGGGACCCAGTGCTGGAGCAGGAAATCACGTCCCAGGGTTGATTATCACAAAGCAACAACCCAAAAAATGACTTGGAGGTTTCTGTGGAAAGAGGAAACCCCAGAGCACATTGCTGCAGCATGGGGCAGCAAATCCCAGCCACTGCCTAAGAAAAGGAGAGGTGAGCTGGTGAGGGAAGACATCTCCCTACAGGGACCTGCAAGAAAGCAGGAGTGGAAGTGTATTTGCAATTCAAGTATTGCATGTATACACACAATGCTTTTTTTTTTCCAGCCCTCTAAGGAGGCCATAGAACACCTGGTGCTGCTGAACTGAGTGTGCTCATGACACCAGAGGGATGACTTGCATGGGAGGCCAAGGAGGGTCCTCAGGCTGTTCCTTGTGTTTATGCTGCAATCTACTGGTGCCTTTTTGCTGGGGTTTGTGCAAGGGTATGTACAGTTTCTCCCTTTCTTTCACCCAATGTATTTTGTCACTTACAAAAAGGACTCTGTAGATTGCATTATTCATATTCTCCAAATAAGCAACAATAAAGGACTAAATTTTCAAAGAATCTTCGAATTTTCATTCAATGCATGCCTTCAGATTTCCCCAGAGCACACTGCAGCCTTTATACCCTACCTCTTATTCTAAGTTAGTTATGATAGCTTCCTCTCACATAATTTTCCTTTTTTTGATTATGCCATTTCCAGCAGTCTGCTTCTATAAAGACCCCTTCCTACTGAAGCAGCATAATCAAGAATTCAAGACATTGAGAGTTTTCTTATTTGTTTTCTGCCCTCAAAATTTACTGACACAAAATAATAAAATAACGAAGCCACTCCTGAATAAAGTTTACTTTGGAGCTTTCTCCTTTTTGGTTCAATCTCCCTGTTGCACAAAAATATTCCTGTTAAAAGTGGCTTTAGAGGACTGCATTATGACAGGTTAAGATATAGGGAGATGGACTCAACAACCCTGTCCTCTCAGTAAAATTCATTAGCAAACCAGAACACTAAGAGCCATAGCTTCCCGGTTACTGCAGGGAGCAGATAACATACTATAGGCCACATAAAATTACAGCTTATTTGCTGCACTGGTCATATTTGATTTTTTGAGAAGTCTGAAGCATGTTTTACAGAATTCTTTGATACCATTATTATTTCATAGAGAATAAAAAAAAAAGAGACTAGACCTGTTTTACAAGCATAGCTCAGGGCTAGCATTGCAGTGGTCTAATTTACATTTATTTACAATAAAATCTTGACTCACAGGGACAGAAGTGGCTGAAAGGTCTATCCCTCAGTGCACACCCCAACTCACACTGCAGATCCTCTTGCTGTCTCCAGACCTAAAGCTCTTCTGAGTTCAGGGAGACACAGAAGACCCTGCTAGCCCTACAGCCAGACTTTGCTCAGTCTACACCAACTCCACGTTGAATCTCTCCATGTAAAGAAATATTTTAGGGACATGATTTAGTAGTGGGCTTGGCTATGCTGGGTTAACAGTTGGACTCAGTGTTCTAAATGGTCATTTCCAGCGCAAATGATTCTATTCTTCATGCTGACAGTTAAGGACTACATGGACGCTCTTTTTCTTTTCATATTAATTCTTCTATGAAATATACCACTGGGAATCACAAAGGTTTCAAACACAAAAGATCTTGTAGTAGTGAAGCAGCAGTGCTGTGTCCTTGGAGAAACCACCAGCCAGCAGAACCAAAACTACCAGAGCAGTACATCCATTTCCCCTGTTACTGAAGGTGGCCAACATTCAGAGAATTTTAAGGAAAGGTAAAAATTATGCCATTTTGCATAGAAAACATTTCAAACCTTTCATTTGCATTTGTTGTGGCACTTTTTTTTTCTTTTTTAGACCTTACAATAAAAATCAAAGACAATCCCCAAATCTCCCCTAAACAGCTGAGTGATGTTATTTATTTATAGTCATTCCCATGGTAAAAATAGAGATTTTGATGACTGCTTTCCCTCCAAGTATATACATATTATAATGAGGATTCAAATTCTGGAAGCATGCAAGCAAAATGCTGAAGTTTTAAATTTTCTTTCCTCATCCCCAAAATACAGTACAGAAGAGAGAGACAACAGCAGGCAAGAGAAGGTGAAGGGACCTGCAGAGGGGTTTGCCCTTGACCCTAGGAGGAAAAGCCTGCGCAGCCCCTTTCCCTGTTTCCCCCTCTCCTTCTGAACTTCCAAAATTTGTTACAAAGCTTGTTACCATAAACCCCTTAGAAATTTTGCCACGACTTGAAAAGAGCCAAACAGGGCCAAGAAGCTGGGTGGAACTGTCTGTGACAGTGCAGATGCTGCTCAGGCAGCAGGAGACAGAAATTTTCTCTTCAAAATCTCATGCCAGTTAATTAGGAATGAAAGCAGGGGAAAGTGAAGAGAGATTAGTGCCAGGCTTCTCCCAGCAAGGTTGGAGGGTGAGGATAGGTGGTTCAGAGGAGCATGAATAGATGGTCTGATAGGGAGACTTATGGCTGGATACACCAGAAACCACAGAAGCAGACATTCTCAAGGGGCACAGATGTAGCTGCAAAAAGTGCTGAGAGCACAGAGGACAGTTACTGAAGTTCGAGTAAGCCTTTAATGTTGCATGCAGGCATTAAGAGAGACAGGCTTTGTTTCAGGTTTGGTTAACAGCTTTTGAAAAGAATTACTGCAAAATGAAGACTACTGTACTCCTTTGCTGACAGGTCAGCCCTGTACAACACAGCTAAAGAGCAGAGGGCATTGTTACACTATTACACCTGAATAGTGTTCCTAGCTTTAAACTGTTTTTTGATCATTCTCAATCACATTCTCACCAAAACACCATCCCAAACTGTGGCCTGCCCCTTGCTCTTGCTGGGAAGACATCAAGCCCAAAGAGGCTACCCAGTGTGGTGGCACAGCCAGATAATGCAACTAGCTGTGTGATCCTGAGGTCCTGCTTCTGCAAGACAGGCAGGTGCCCAACCAGATAAGGTCTGTTTAATTCATCCCTAGATTTTAACTGGGTTATTTGCAGATTCACATAATTAGGCTAAGAGGCAAATACCTCGCATTATTTAAATGGATTATATCTCATGCTAAAGACTGAGACAAGTCTGAAGAGATGGATTTGGTTTATTGGGAGGCAGTGGAGCTGGCCTCAGAGCAAGGTACCTTCCCCAGCAGCTCATCATGTGCTAGCAGTTGCTCTGCTCCTCAAAAATCACTGAAAGAAACATCATTAGGGAAGAGCTTCAGACTTGTTGCCAGGCAATGCACTAGCCACTGACTGTAACAAGATCATGACTTCATTCTGTATATCAGTTAAATAATGAAAACTTGGTTTTGCCATTTATTTACTCTACATGGTTCAGAAGAGGGCAAAGCCCATCCTTGGCAGTCAGGCTGGGTTGCAGACTTACATTACAAGGGAACATTTATATAGTTTTACATACAAAAGATATAGGAACAAAGTATTTCCTGGCAAAGATGCAGCAGCCTGCTAATGAAATTGAGTATATGGATCAGCTGTAGTAGAAGCTATTTAAACTATATCTCTGAATATCCCAAGACATATCCAGTATTGATCAGAATATATACTAATTGCACCCAATGATGCTGCAATTGCACCCAATGAAGGAAGCAGCCATATTTCCACTGAAAAGACTTCCTCTGCTTTTGCATATGCATTCAGCGTAAGAAATAACCTTACTGCCTTTACCATCTTTCCCTCTGAAAACCTCCCTTTGCAGTTTGGCCCCTCTGCATTTGTCCCTGGAGAGGTTGAGGTATGACTGCAGATATCAGGTGGACGTAAACACTAAATCTGAAATCCACGCCCAGCTGCTGACCTAGGGAAGTGAATGTTCACATATAGATGCAGATTTTAACTTTGCACAAGGGCATTAGTTTTACTCTAGTAGTGAATCCAAAGAAATTAGGTACTTTCCAGCAGGAGGAGCTCCCCTCTGAGACATTCCCCTTCCGCTTTTTTGTTACGTGCTTTAATTTCTTTCCTTACATGTTTCAATGTTTTCAAAATTGTTGTGATTTACAAGCAACGAAAGCATTTCACAATCAGTGTCACATAAAACATTTCCCTGTGCCCAGAGTATGAGTTACTTCCACGAAAATAGGGTGCCCTTTAAAAATTATAACTGAAAAAAAAAAAAAGCCCACAGTGAGGTAACCAGTAGTGGTGCGATTAAAGGTAGAAAATTCCACTTTGCTGCATCAAAATACAACCATGCAACACTGATGGGAATCCTGAAATATGACCACTTATGGCTGAAAAGTTAAAATAATTGTATCTAATTCCTTCTATTCTTACAGCTTAAAACTTATTTTAATGGAGGAAAAATTAGCGTAAAGTTCCTATATGCAAACCTTTACAGGAGCAGGATGATATTTCTTGCAGCAAATTTCATACTGAAACTTGAGCGTAATCTTTAGAGGAGCCTAGAAAGCCTTTATTTGTGGATTTGGGAAAATAAAACTTGTGAATGAACTTTCAAGATATTTTCCTAAGTGGGTACCAGTGGAAGAGGGGGGCATGGGCTACACCAGTGGGGCTGCAGAGGGGAACTTCACACCTGGAGTAAACATTCGAAAGCATCACTGCATAACAGTTTTAATGACATTCTGTGTCTGAGAAAGCAGCCCCTGTAGCTTTATGTTCCCATCTCTAGAGCTGTTTTTCCTCCACTCCATGCTTTACGACCTTGCTTACAAGGCAGCAGCTGAACTCGGCCCTTGACAGACCTCTGACTCCAGCCCCCTGCAAACCCATCCAGGCTGTTTTGGCAAATAAAAGTATTACAAAATCATGCCCAAAATAAGCCTAAACTGCTATTTTACACTGTGACACTCCAGTTTGCCACACCTGCACTGGGCTTTGCAGAAGAATGATACATTCAACTAACAAAGCATTGGCTCCCCTCTAGTGTGCTCATTAGTTTTCAGTGCAGCAAACACAGGACTGGAATTTCTTAGCAAAGGCAAGCTATCTGTGGTATTACCAGAAAGCCATATGAGCAAATTTAGTTAATGATCTGGGCGATGCACCAGGAACAGCTTCAGTGAGATCCATCCAATGGTTGTTGCACTGTCATCCCACCTGTAGTTGAATACCTTCTGGTTTAATCGTGATAAATGCTGAGAAGGGCTCCTAAGCGGTGACCTTTGGTCTGTGATCTCAGTATGGAAATCAGGGATGCTGAACATCTATCTCCCCACCCCCTTCCTTCCTTCCACCTGTGTTTGAGCAGCCAGACTTCAAGTACAGCAGGCAGTCAGCAGAACTGATATGCAGTGGACAGAGAGCCGAAGAGCTGACACTCCAAAGTTTTAGTTTAACAAAGCTTCTTACGGATTTGTTTCTTAGCCACCAGAAACAGGCTTGACCTCGAGGGACCCATTACAAACCTGGCTCACTTTCACCACTTATCTGTGTGCTTCCATTGGGGCATTTCCTTTTGAGATTTCCCTCTTTAACAGCTTTTGACCTGGGGCAGGAATGCAGGGGTTGAGCAAAGTGAGGCATTCATTGTGGGTTTTATGTGAGTCATGTCTGCAGTATGAAGGTGTAACTGGAAATTGATCTTGTTGGCCAGAATAGAACAAATTTGTTAAAAAAAAAAAACCCGAAACATAGGAACTTTTTCTAGTTTAAAGTTTCTTTCTTCCATTTTATCAGGATACTCTTAATTACTTCAGTTCTCAGGTAAAACTGGCATCAAATATGTCACTGATCCCAGCATGGCCAAGTGTCATAAGGGAACTTCAGCACAATTTCTCAGTAAAAACAAACTTTGAAAGGTTTATTGCTTAAAGTAAGTCTGTTACCTAGAAAGTTCAAGAATTAAGATTTTGTTATAATACTTCATGAGCTGGAGTTGCCTGCATGTGCCCTGTTATAGCCTCTCCTTTGGGAACCCAAGTGTCCTGGCTTACATCTGCAACAAGTATTTAAAACTCAATGTACATTTTGGACTTCTCACTACCAACTGCAAAGATCTCTTTTGTGACCTTTCTTTTCCCTCATTTACAGGGCACACTAATATATATTAATAATATATATAAAATAGTTCCCTATTTTTATTTACAAGATAACAGGAACATCTAAATTTTCAGGAATGTTCAATGTACTTTGGTAGAAATAATAATTACTAAACAAGAAGACTTCAGCTTTTTTTTCTTCACCTATTTCCTTTCTCTAAGGAGCCACGAGGAGTAAAGCTGACATTAACCACTCATCTTTTTCTTTCTACAAGTAATGGATCATTGAGGAACTCAGCTCCATGAGATCCTTCACTTTAAAGAATGAACTCAAATTTTCTGGCTTATTGGTCAGTTGCATCTACTTTGTCTGCTCTAGTTGCACAAATTATATCTAATTGAAATAATTTTAGGAAGCTACTATATGTGAATGCCTCGAATATTAAAAGGTGATAATGCATGAGGCCAAAGCCTATTTACTTATCATTTCAAGCTCTATTAGCCGCATACAAACAAAACTCATTTCTTTCAGGGAAGGCAATGTTCACTTGCAAATTTTAACAGAGCTTGTAAGTGTCAAACCGAAATTGAGTGTCAGTTGAGAAGGAAAAGGATTTTATACTGAGGACTTGTTGCTGAGCTAGAGCTATCATGGAAATTAGACTAGCACTGTGAAAATCTCAGTGTGGTACTGGTGGCAAATCTAATCCACTGGAGTTTGCCAGTGATCAGAGAGAAAAACTGGGAGTATTAACAACTGGCAACTACTTTTGTGTAGTTGTTAAACAATACTTCTTTGGCTATAAAGCCAACATATGTAAAATTACAGAACCCTGGCACATTCAACACCAGATAGCAGCAGTTACGGGCTACACCTCAGCAGTCTTGCATCGCAAAGTCTAAGCAGGTCTCAAAGAGGTTACAAAGTAAAACAGGATTATAGTGCCCATTTGTAGAAAGATCAGATTTTTTTAAGTGGAATAGTTTGCAAAATATTTGGCTTACAGCAAAAGATGATGTATCTAAAGGGGTGCCAGAAGGAAGCTACCAGAATGATTCCTAAGCTTAGAAAAGAACATCTTTGTCGTGAAAGCCTCTTAGATTTCATCCAAGGGAAGGCAAAGAGCAGAAAGGCTCTTCAGTTTTGCAGACAAGAGCAAGGCAATGCAATGGCTACAAGCTAGATAATTCAGGACTGAACTACAGATAAACATTTGATAGCAAAGGTAGTTTTCTCTTGGTAAATCACTCTGATGCATGCATTTTCTAAAAGAAGAAATTTAATGTCACGACCTGGAGTGCATTCTCTATAAGCTCACTTTTCAGAGAAATTATGGCTTTTAGGAAGGAGTTGGGTGACGTGGCCAAAGCCAGCCAGAGGTGCTGGCTAGACCACAACAGACTGCAGCTCCCATGGGCTGGCACTGACAGGCAAGGCAGATTGATGTGAAATAGGCCCTTTAGACTCCCAAAGCAGGCTTTGATGGTCACATCATCATCTCACATCCCAGGAGTAATAACAGTAACTTGAGAAATAGATCAATCCAAGTACTTTCAGACTGCTGCGTACATGCTGTTCTGAGCCCTACAAGGTCAGGAAGGCTCTGAAGTTTCTTGCTTTGGTATTTTCTGAATTGTCTTCAGAGTTTTATAGAAATCTGTTTGGGGAAAAAAAAAAAAACAAAAACCAACCCAACAACTCAAAAGCAATAGTTGAGGGATCATGTAGTTCCCCCCCCCCCCCAATTCTAATTGGAATATTTACTTTCCTAGTTCAGTCTTATCAATACAATGATTTTGTTGTTGTCAATTTTATTTCACCTCCCCAGAAGCATTTTGAGAAAGAGGGACACGAGGACAAGATGTTCAGCAGGCACATAGGCTGGCATGGTCACCCAACAGTGAGAGGCAGCACCAGCTCCTCATGGAGTCTGGTACAGCCAAAACGAAGGAGAAACTGCTGCTTTATTTCCTACCTCAAGAAAGATGAAGGATTTCTGCTACCATGAGGCATTTTGGGTGGGACCTACCTCTTGCTGAAGATGCAGTGAGAACAATGTATTTATATAACTCAAAATAGAACAGACCATACAAAAAAACCTTTAAGGCGAGATTACTTTCTAGAGTGAACTTTATATGAATTCTTTAAATATTTATCACCTGGTTTATTTTGGATGTTATCATCACTAACAAAATCTTTCGATGAGAAGACCTTGCTTCCTGCAGAAGACGATGTAGCATGCAAAGGCTTTTAAAAATTAGTAATTTGCAGGAGTGAAAACATCAAAATTTTTTATTTCACTTTTTATCATGCTATGAAAGAAAGCGGTACAGTTTCTGTAAAACAACTGCCCACACAGCACTTGCTAATGTCATAGCTAGAACAGCGCATTAAATTCTTTTTTTTCCAGGGTATTTTGCAAGTATAGACTGTACAAGCATTTATTAGAATTTCTATGACTCGCTAAAAAGTATGCATTAGAAAAAGATTATTCTAAACTGAAATGTAGTACTGATAGTACTCCAAACCACACAAGGTATAATACAGAGGAGGAGATGTAACCAAAGAAACACTGAACTACTGACCTCAGAGAGGGGTAAACACTGACAGCAGGGAGATAAATCTATCAGACCGATACTCTTAAACTTGTATTTATTTTCCATTAAACTCTGGTTATTTGAGATGATTACTGTTGTTTGAGGAATCATTTAAATACTTCCATTTATTCATGTATATTAAAATGTTGATGAAATATATATAGATCACTGTCTTTCTTCCCCTTTCCCCACCTCCATTAGGGTAAACATTCCCTTAATTCATAGATTTGAGATCTTCATAACTGATCATTCCCTATTCCTCATTACATTTCACCCTGCCTTTAAACTTCAGAACATTATTAAATGAAACACTTAAATGACTGCAGAAAAACCCAGAGTCTGTTTCTATAGAGACAGGTCTGTCTTGTTTCACTGAAGGGCTTGTAAGAAGAGGAAAGAAGGACAAGGCATCAGGACAATGGGCAACATTAAATACGCTGAATAACTGTAATGCAGTGAGATTAAAGATGAGTAATTAGTGTAATAATAATTGTTGGTAAAGAAGTTGCATAATCTAGTGGCTTTGCCACTGGAATCCTGCTTCTCCAGGCAGAGCAGGGCACCATGTTCCACATCCAATCTTCTGCTGCTCCTTGTGTCCCACATGATGAGAGACACCTGCCCCCATTGCTGAGGATCAGCTTCACCATGACTACTGTCAAGGGACTGGAGTAGGTTTAATTGACCTGGAAAATATCACTGGCTATGAACACTAATAGAAATACCTTTACCCCCAAAAAGCTATTCAAAACCAAGCTCTAGCTTCAGTACTCAAGCTACATTTCAGCTAGCATGAATAATTTAAACTAGAAATTGGCATGGAAGTTCAGGTGTGTATGGACACACTTCAAACTTTGCCAGCTGTGTGAAAGCTCCTTGCTCTAGAAGGCACTTAAATGATGCTATTTTGAAAAGATTTATTTGCCCTGTTTTTTTTCAGATCACGGACTGAGGCTCATTAGGTATTTGCAGATAATTCACATTCCATTTCAAGACCATAAAGTATCCACCATAGGGAAAAGTAGTTATACACCATGCATATTCTTCAGCCCTTTGAGAAAGAAGAGCAATGATTTATCTAAGCATGATTCCACATCTATAATTTCTTGTTACAGATGTGCTGTATTTTATTTGTAGTATTTCAGTAATACCGATTAAAGTATATTTCAAAAGCTACAGAAAGTAGGGAAGGGTTTTTCTTTCTGTTGCCAATTCTTAAGAGTTGTTGTATACATATTCCATATTATTATCGTTAAAAAAAAGTGAAGAGGCACAATGCACTTAGAAAAACAGGCAGTGTCATTGTGGCAGCATTACACCCCCAAAGCCTCATTAAATACTATTTCTGCAACAGACAATAAAATGATAATTTTGTACTTAACTGCCCACCATGGATATAGCACTCGCTAATTAGTTCAGCCTAATCATTAGAACCTTGCCACTTATTAAACATTTCTACTTCTCCCTTTTGAATGGGGACCACTAGCTCCAAGTCCACAGCTGTCACCCGCAGAATCCTTCAAGCGATTTTGAACCAGGCTTGAAAATAAAAGTGAAACCACATGGGGAACAGAGGGGAATACCCAGGGATGTTGCAAGCATTTTTGGCTTTATCCATTTAAATGGGGCCACGGCATTTTGAAGGCTGGCATGGACATCAATTGCCCAAAGGGCTGAGATCCATAGCTGGAGAGACTGAGGCTTTCTGGCACCAGGGGAATGGATGGATTGCAGCAAGGTGCAACAGAGACCTCAAGCACATGACTAACCATTGGTCCATGATGGGACTGCAAGCTTTTACATTAAAAAAAAAAAAGAAAAATCACACAATTCTCTCATGAGCATAGGGACAGAGCATATAGGAGAAGCTTCACATTTATCAGCACCCCTTGCACCAGCTGCAACTTGCTGCCTGTTTTAAAAAAGAATGGACCATGATTCCTACCATCAGTGCACAGAGCAAGGACACACTTGGTCCTAGCAATCCTGGCCTGTTGCCATAGAAACTAACTTGCATAAAAAGGACAGGGCTTAATGTTCCGTTAACGTGGAGCACTGTGCTGAATTGTGCTTGTTTATACAAGTGCATATTTTGCATGGGATTCAGTTCCTGCATTTGTGCATTTCAATAGATTTCACGTTATTGCTTGGAAAGCTGCTCCTGTAGCACCTAGCCCAAATGTCATCTAGGGACCCTGACTGCAATGGCATTTATATGGCAGGGTTTTCTGTTTCCTCTGGCTTGTCACCGCAGCAGACCTGAGCACTATAGATTAAAACATCGCGAGGCTGAGGCAGTGTTACAAAAATAAATGGTCAAGTTTGCATAGTCAAAACGTTTAGCGTAAGCTAAGTGATCCTCAGCCTTCAGCAGCCATACAACAGCTCCCAGACCACTCCTGTGGGCAGCTTGTAGGACTGTGAACCACCACCACCGCCTTTGAGTGACAGGCAGGATGAGAATTGACGTGTGAAAACACAAAGTGCTGGGGCAGGAGAACTAATAGCTCTAAAAATATGGGAGTTATCAGTAATCATAACTCTTATTCAAGATGCAGGCCATGCATTAAAATGACACAGGTATGGTAGTAAAGTAAAACTTAAGAGATCCATGTATAACACTCTATCCCAAAGATCTTGCATGTATAGCTCAAGTATGTCTCCTTGGACGCCTTCAATGTTCATGTTTTGTATTTTCTGCTGGGCCATACAGATATCAATGCAACATTGTACTCCTTTGTCAACAGTTAAACATTGCTTAAATAGTAACTATAAGCCTGGGAAATGAAGGAAAATTATTAGTCTATTAGCACCAGTGAGAATAAAAGTACAGTAGTAAACTCCTCCTAATTACAGCTTCAAATGACACATGATGTTTTGCAAATATATATTACTAGCTTTTTTCTTTTTAGTTATGACTACCATGTATCCTACAATACAAGGATGGTTTGCACTGGAAGGGACCTTAGAGATCACCTAGTTCCACACCCTGCCATGGATGTGTGTGTTCACACCTCCCACTAGAACAGGTTGCTTGAAGCTCCGTCCATCTAGGACTTGAACGCTGCCAGGGTTACAATATCAGAAGAGCCTTCCCAAGAGGAAGGTCCCAACCCTGAAAAGAGTACATATAAACTTCATGGTTTCCCACCATGCCATCTGTCACCATTGTGGAGGGCTTCACAATGGGGTTCCTCTAGGTCTCCAGTATCAGTTCGAGTGGCACCAACCACACTGTGCCATTCCAAAGAGTTTATTTATGCTTTATTTAGAGGTTATATGCCTCTGTTGAAAGCTGTTCCAATACTGTGGAATGTATTTCCACACTAGCTTTGCCTTTGAGAAAATTAATTATGACTTAATATAATAATGACTTCTTTGCCTCAGTCTTCTCTGGAAAATACTCTGACCATACCTTGAAAGGCAGATGCAGGGACTGTGAGAATGGAGACCTTGTGCCCACTGTAGGAGAGTGCCTGGTTTGGGACCAATTTAGAGAACCTGAATGTGCACAAGTCCATGGGTCCTGATGAAATCCATCTATGGGCCCTGAAAGAGCTGGCAAATGAGGTTGCTAAGCCACTGTCCATCGCATATGAAAAATCATGGCAGTCAGGTGAAGTTCCAGATGACAGGAAAAAGGGAAATATAACCCCCATTTTCAAGAAGGGGAAAATGGATGACCCACAGAACTATAGACCAGTCAGCCTCACCTATGTGCTGGTAAAATCATGGAGCTGATTCTCCTGGAAGACATGCTGAGGCACATGAAAAACAACAAGATGGTTGGTGACAGCCAGCATAGCTTCACTAAGGGGAAATCCTGCCTGACCAACTTGGTGGCCTTCTATGATGGCGCTACGGAACTGAAGGACAGGGTGTAGAGGAGCTGATGTCATCTGCCTGGACTTGTGCAAAGCATTCAACACTGTCCCACACAACATCCTTTTCTCTGAATTGGACAGACATCAATTTGATAGGTGGACCATTTGTGGATAAAGAACTGGCTGAATGGCCACACACAAAGAGTTGTGGTCAATGGCTCAATGTCCAGCTGGAGACCAGTAACGAGTGGTGTCCCTCAGGGATTGGTGTTGGGACTGGTCTTGTTCAACATCTTTGTTGGTGACATGGACAGTGGGATTGAGTGCACCCTCAGCAAGTTTGCCGATGACTCCAAGCTGTGTGGTTCAGTTGATAAGCTGGAAGGAAAGAGTGCCACCCAGAGGGACCTTGACACACTTGTAAAGTGGGCTAATGTCAACCTGAGGAAGTTTAACCATGGCAAGCGCAAGGTCCTACAGCTGGGTTGGAGCAATCCCAGGTACACATACAGGTTGGGCTGAGAAGATGTTCAGAGTAGCCCTGCTTGGGGGGGGTTGGTCGATGAGAAAATGAACATGAGGCAGCAGTGTGCTCTTGGAACCCAGAAAGCCAACCGTATTCTGGGCTGCATCAAAAGGAGCATGACCAGCAGGTCAAAGGAGGTGATCCTGCCCTCTACTCTGCTCTCGTGAGACCTCACTTCAATATTGTGTGCAGTTCTGGTGTCATCAACATAAAAAGGACATGGAACTGTTGCAGCAGGTCCAAAGGGGGGTCACGAGGATGATCAAGGGACTGGAGCACCTCCCCTATGAAGATAGGATGAGAAAGTTGGGGCTGTTGAGCCTGGAGAAGAGAAGGCTTCATGGAGACCTCATAGCAGCCTTCCAATTTCTGAAGGAGGTATAAGGATGCTGGGGATGGACTCTTCATTAGGGACTGCAGTGATAAGACTTGGGGTAATGGGTTAAAATTTAACAGGGGAAGATTAGAGTTGATATAAGGATGAAGTTCTTTACTGTGAGAATGGTGAGGCACTGGAATAAGTTGCCTAGGGAAGTCGTGAATGCTTCATCCCTGGTGGTGCTCAAGGCCAGGTTGAACAGAGCCTTGGGTGGCATGGTTTAGTGTGAGGTGTCCCTGCCCATGGCAGGGAGGCTGGAACTAGGTGATCTTAAAGTCCTTTCCAATCCTAGTTATTCTATTATTCTATAAATTGAAAGCTCAGATCAAGTCAAATGCCACAGTTTCTGCTGCCATCTATATGTAAATTCAGTTAAAGTTTTGCTTTCATCTGCCCTTCCCAATTATTCACTCTTTAATTTTCCTACCATTGTTCCAAGAGCTTTACTGGGATCTTGAATACTGAGGCAACAACCTCACTTTTTCTGGCTTTTATTTATTTGAAATAATTTAAAAAACATTCGGCTTTCAAACAAATTTGCTGGGGCAATGAGTTTCACAACCTCATTACAGAGGATGAAAGAACCTATTCTTCCTCTGAATCTTCATTTTGTTTCATATGAATTTTATGTCTCCTATTTCTCATATTATTGCCTTCTCTGTGACACTATTTTTTATATAGTGCATGCTCATTACAAGTGCCTTTTCTGTCATTTTCTCAATTGAAGAAGCATAGTCTACCTGCAGAAGTCATTCCATCCTCTAACAAATGAGAGAAAAATGACAGCAATTGTAACTCCTATAGTCATTTAAGCCCTGGATGAGGGAAAGGGGTGTCAGGATAACACTTAAAATATAGATACACCTTCAATTTACCTATTAGGAAGAGAAAGAACAAGAAATGCTCTACTGTTCTTTTGACTTACTATACTGCCCCTCTCCCGCATACTGTTTCCAAGGACTTTGTAGTACCCTTGCCTCCTAGTGCAGACAGCACCAGGATGCCATTTCCAACAGGACAGGCAAGGCCATTGTTAGCTTTTTTAGAACTTATCTTAAGAAATATGAGGGCTGCAGTGACATGTCACTTCCGCACTGCCCATTCCCTTCCATTCAGTAAAGGAAAATGAGATGCCCTTGTTATGCAGACACCCCTGAAATGCCACTGCAGCCCTTTCATTTCTTAAGATAAATAAGTTTTTTTTAAAAAAAAAAAGAACAACCATATCCCTGCCTATCCCACTGGAAATAGCATGCTGGGACTGTCAGCACTAGGATGCTTTTCCCTTTCTCCATGATTCTTAGGTGTTGCATTATTAGGTCCCAGGGAGGCATGGGCACAGGCAAGACGGCTGCATGCTTTGTCTTTAAAAATAAATCAAGATAGTTGGAAAGCAAACTTTGCTAGGCTTAGCTGTAGTTACCTGCTGCAGTACCCTGTTTTATAGCTCATTTTTTGAGGACTTCATGACTGGGAGCAGTTTCTTAATTTTCTGATTTATTGTAATAATTGTATTTTCAAAACTAAAGCAACTAATCTTTACTCTTTAATTATAATATTTGTTTGCCTCTAGAAGCTCTGCCCCGATCTAGATTATACCTGCTTAATTATACCGATTTGAAGGCGGCTAAAAATTGCTGCTTTATTTTCCTGGGGGCTTTGTTTTCATAAGGGTATTTCTGCATCAAATTCCAGATCAGCAAAAGGTGGTCAAATTCCCTCCTGTGAGAACATAGACACTTCATAATCACAAAGAAGCAAATGCTCAGAATACAAAAACAGGTGGAATATGAATGCAGCAAAGTGATAAATTATCACTGGTGGACTTGGCAGTGCTGTGTTAAGGTTTGGACTGTACCTTAGAGGTGTTTTCATATCTAAATGATTCTACGGTTTGATGAAACTTCTGTAATAAGAAACTAAGTTGCTGATGATATGTTCCCTCTAAAAATTTCATTCTTGCACTCAAAACCAAATAACTCCCTGAAATCTATGGGACAAGTCTGAAGCACTAAATACAATCCCACAGGAAAGAAAGAAACAAATTCAAAGCTGGGCCAGATTTCCTGAGGCCAGCCTCAGCTTTCTAGCTGGTCCCAAGAGTACATACGGCTGTGCCACAACAAGCTTATGTGTGCAGTTTTGGGGACTCTGGCCCCCTGGGGGTTTCTGCAGCTAGAGTCAGATGCAAATCCTGAAGAGCAGGGACCAAAAAAAACCCTGAACAAACAAACAAACAAAAAAAAAAAGTATCAATGCACCCAAACCAGTTCAGGAACACAACATTAAAATAAGCTCAAGGATCTCAAAACATCATTATCCTTCAAAATTATGCTGGAATGGCTTCTAATTCTATGCTGGGTGGCTTTGCTTTCATCCCCTATGTCTGGTCACCAGGTCAGAGCCAGTCTGTCACCGCCCAGGGGCTCCCCAGCCCCATCAGCCCAGAGCTGCTCTGCTCCATCTGACACAGCAACGTTTAATTAATAGCTGTTTGTTAGTGAAGTTGCACACTGTGAAGCAGGTGGGGAAAAAAAGAAAGGCAAGACAAAGGGTGTTCACCTGCAGGGCCCTGGCTGCCAGGAATCTGCCTGCTTACACAGGTATTTCCAGGTGCAAGGGCAGAAGGTGTTTGCACTTACTGGTCCCCAGGCTCCTTGTGCATCACACAGGGATGTGCCTGCCAAGATCAAAATGAGTGCGCTACATCATCACGTTATACTGTACTAGGCTCCACTCACACACACCTTCAAGGTCTTTTCTGACATAAAGAAGTCTATGGCTCTATAGAAAATAGTAATATAATGCAAATAATTGGTAAATTTAAGGGAAAATAAATTTAAGAGGGGAAACACACAAGCTTAAGTACTCTCTCTCTAGTCAGTTCAAAGGCCAAAAAAAGATTATTTTGATATTCTTCCCTACAGGAAGGATTCAGGTATTTGTATTATCCAAGAAAAAATCCTTACACTTGGTTATTTTTAATATCACATTCCTATAAAAGTTAATCTTGGCAATTTGATATAGGAAATCATTATAAAGCTATTCTTCCAATACTGAGATGAGTCACTTCTTTAGAGGGTGACTGCCCACCAGTATCACGGACTGGGGAAAAGATATTTTTGGTCATTGCAATTGCTTCTCTACTGCAATTAGAGATAACCAAAAAGGGCTGGTTTTCCCAAACAAATCCTCTAATCACCAGGCTTTGTCAGGCAAAATGTAAAGTTTGGCATTAGGACTGTTGGGAGATAGTAATAGCTGTTTTCATCACAGGAGGAATATCAGAGGCAAAAACTTCACATTAACAAGCAACTCAGCAGGCACAGAGGCTGCAGCTGCACAAAGATAGCCACCCCTGTGGCCATAGATCTGCTAGGCACCCCTAATCCCTGCACAACTTCTTATCTTCAAATTCACCAAGAATGGAAATGGTCATTCCCCAACACTAAGTAACATCACATCAAGGTTGCACTTTATTCCAGCTCAAATCCATGGGTGAGAAGTAACAAATAGGCAGATACCCCACCAGACTGGCTTTGGACAGATGGCACTCTACTGGATAATTAAAAATAATAAATTCATAAAAACAAAAAAGAAAACCAACCCAAACACAACCTCAAAAAAAAACCAAAAAACAAAACAAACAAACAAAAAAAAAAACCCAAAAAAAAACCAAAAAACACCAAACCCCACAGCCCACCCCTCACCCCCACCCCCCAAAAAAAAGGCCACGAACACCACAAAGCTTAAACACTGTCAGTATTAGAGATGTGCAGAGACTGAGGGGCAGAATTCATGGCCAGTCCATGGGTTAAAAACCTTCCAAGCATTGTTGAAGGTGGAATTAGGTTGGAATTTAACCAATGCTTTTGCATAAGAAATGTAGAAAAGCTGGCATTGAATATTTCTTTCAAGCCATGTGAAGCCTTGAACTTTAATGGAAAATGGTATTGTGGGAAATATTTCTCCCTCTCTCCCCAACCTACAATGCTGTGCATAATTACACATTAGACATTATATTACTCTAATATTACCAAGTATTGCCTTATTCAAAAGGCAGCACAATAGCAAGCACTGTTGAAATTTTGCCACTTCAAACTGTCATAGTTATTCTGCTAAGGGGGAACTGCAATGGTATTTCCAAGCTGGTAACTTACTGTGGTTATTTCTCAGTTAATGTTGGTCCACAATTCTATTTGGCATTGCTGTTTCTTTTTTTTCTTTTTTCTCCTTAGATGAAAGCCTTTTTTTAATCCTATAGGCAGAAAAAAAAGTTAATCTTTGCTCCCCTTTAAAGAGCAGTTCTGGAGGTTTTCACTTACAAATTTGGCTGCCAACACCCTAAGGAAACTGTAGTTAGTAAAATCACCCTTAAATCTTAGCTCAGGAATATGCCAGACTACTACCACAGTGGAACAGAAGGAATACAAGCTGCAATAGATCTTATGAAAAACATCCTGAGAGCAGAAACAATGCCTTTACCAACTCCTACTTCAAAAATTAAGATTAACTGATATTTTTGAAGTAGCTTTTCTTGGGTTTTATTTTGCTATTAAAAACAAACAAACAAAAAGAATAAAACCAAAATCTCCTGAAGAGGGAGGAAAGCAGGAAAAGGCAGTTAAAGAAACCTCCACTCTTCCTTGCAATGACCGAAATACCTCTTTGCAGAAACCTATACCCAAACCTAGGGCTGTACATGTATATAAGTTTGCTCATGTAAGTGCATATGCAGGCAGTAGTCAATAAAAAGCCTCTGGTGACAGATTGAACTTTTCATAAAAAAATGAGCTGAAAATCAACTAGAAATAGACTTCTCATTTATTCCAAAAATCCCAACCTGCTGAAATTCATTGTAAATTCAACCTTTTCTGTGTTCATAGAAACATAGAACCATAGAATAGTTACGGTTGGAAAGGACCTCAAGATCATTTACTGCCAACCCCCCTGCTCTGGGCAGGGACACCTCCCACTAAACCATGTCACCCAAGGCTATGTCCAACCCGGCCTTGAAC
>JASSUY010036118.1:0-76486 GCA_032466535.1 Forpus xanthops
CTTTCCTTTCCTTTCCTTTCCTTTCCTTTCCTTTCCTTTCCTTTCCTTTCCTTTCCTTTCCTTTCCTTTCCTTTCCTCTCCCCTCTCCCTTCTCCCTCTCCCTCTCCTTCTCCTTTCTCCCTTCTCCCTTCTCCCTCTCCTTCCATTTTCCCTCTTCCCTGCCCTGCCATGGTTGGAGGGATGGGCTCCGCCTGCATTCCTGGGATGGGCTCCGCGGTGTTCCTGGGATGAGCTCCTAGAAGGGACACCCAGAATTTATTTGCCTGTGTCTGGATGAGCTGGAGGAAGTGGAGGAACTTAATGAATGATTTCTTTAGTCAAGTGAGAGCTGTTTGTTTTTATGGCCCTTATAAAAAGATAGGAAACAAACTCCATCAGCCAAGTCACACTCCATCCAGTCATAGTTTTTTATTCCTGGCATTTTATCTCAACTCACTCTGTTTTAATAAGCTGTAAATCAGGGCTTATTATGACGGTGTGAACAGTGTCAGTGGGTCCTCCCGGTGCTCCAGGAATGCCGCTGCACTGCCAGTTCCCTTCTGCAGATGGGCTGGCGTTCCACTGCCCGCGGAGGCTGCTGGAGAGTCTTCCTCACGGAAAGCTGCAAAACCCATTTGAATTTATGATCATCCTGGAGCCTGAGCAGGAAAAGTGTGTTTTTCCAGATCCTGTGAGGTAATCACAGTGCAGCGACATATGTTGCAATTCCCTATGTGCTGCCGCACGCTATGCTGAGCAGCATCTCTGAAGTGCGCTTTCTCCTCCTCGGCGATTATTATATCCCGTTTGGACTCCAGGCGTTTTGACCATTAGTAGAATGAGGGCGATTACAATTTGGCACAAGGCACTGCAGTCAGAAGCCAATGTTTAGAGACAGTGGTATAAGAGAAGTCCCATAATTGGAGCTGCAGGGCTGAGTTTGCCAGAGTATCCATTGCTGGCACCACATCCTTCTTGGCGCCGCACCTATTGTAGCTGCACTTTGGCCCACACCTTGTTTCACACTGAGCCTGCAATTAAAATGTGATCCCTGGCCCTGGACAGCCCTGGGCCGCCCGGATTCCTGCACGTGCCCGGGCGGTGTGGGAGGTGTCAGGGCTCAGCACCGCGCTCGCTGCCGCCGGGCTCACAGGCACCCGGCTCGGAACTCCTCAAACACTGATTCAGTGTCCGGGCAGTCCCTGCGCTGCGTGCAGCATTCCTGCCTAATCCCCATGCACTGCGGGCCTCCGTGTCTCCAGCTCTCAGGTTCCTCTCTTGTTATCTCCGGCACTCCACGGCTGTTGCGTTCAGGAGGGACCTGGCTTTATTATTTCCTTGCTGAGGTTGTGTTTCTGTGTTAGATTTCCCAGAGTGGTACCAAGGGAGACAACAGCCTTATGGTGCTGTGCCACCCTTCCTGGCTGAGGTACCACAGCTCTGCAGCCAGAGCAGTCACTGGTGCTTGTGGAAGGCTATGGGAGAGGCACATGGGATGATGGAGCGATGGATGGAGGGATGGATGGGATGGAGGGATGGAGGGATGGATGGGAGGGATGGATGGAGGGATGGATGGAGGGATGGGGAGATGGAGGGATGGATGATAGGATGGAGGGATGGATGGGATGGAGGGATGGAGGAATGGATGGGAGGGATGGATGGAGGAATGGATGGGAGGGATGGATGGAGGGATGGGTGGAGAGTTGGGGAGATGGACGGATGGATGGAGGGATGGATGGGATGGAGGGATGGATGACGGGATGGAGGGATGGATGGGAGGGATGGATGGAAGGCACACAGGGGAGATGAGGAGTTGGGGATGTTCCAGCAGCTAGACAAGTCCTCAGAAAATTCCAGCCAGTGCAGGATTGTGGTTGCAAAGCAAGAGCTGCTTCTGCCTTCAGAGAGAGAGGCTGTGGATGCTAGTACTGCCCTGTGCTCAGAGGGTCTCTCGTGGAGATGCTGCAGATCCTCACCCTCTGTGTTCCATGAATGTTCCCGTCAGGGGCTCAGGCTGATTCTGTTGTGAAAACCTTTGTTTGGGCAGGTATAGGGTCACAGCATGGTGACACAGAGCTGGGTGCACAGCAGTGATGGGGAAGCTCCACACTGTGGAGAGGAGCCAGTGGCCATTGGAGATGTATTACTCCAGCATCCAGGCCTGGCAGCACTGGGCATTCCACTGAGCCGGGTGCCTCATGTGACTGACTGAACAGCATGCTTTATAATTAAAATATTATGGCTGCAAATGTTGAGGATCTTCCAAGAGTGCCAGGAGGCTTCTGTGTGCGTTGCTCAAAGCATGAGCTGGCAGCGAGGGCTGGTGTGGAGCAAAGACAAATGTGTTTCTGTTGGGCTGTGTATTGTCTCCTGCTCTAACATCTCTCTAATTCACCCAACGGTGCTGTTGTTTGCATAGCTCATGATTTCCTTCACACCTAATTGAACTTTGTTTTAAAGTCTTTTGTCTGACTAATGTCCAGAGAGTGCTCTAACACGGCTCTTTGGCCTTTCATTCCGGTTTTCCATCAATATTTACAGCTGAGGCTCTGGGGAAGCCACCAACTGCTGAGTGCCGATGCTGGGAGTGGGACATGGCAGGAGGAAGTGGCTGTGGAGCCTGGACATGGGCACAGGGCAGGGGCAGAGGGCAGAGCAGCACCATGAAACCCTGCTGGCAGCAGGAAAGAGGCTGCATCCTGCAGGAAGCATCCCCAGCAGCCCCTGCCACAGCACCCAGCCCGGTGCCATGGAGGTGCCATGGCCAGCAGCCACTGGTGAGCCCCATGGTGGCCACAATCCCAATGTGCCTGTGCCATGGGGATGTAGAGGACAGGGTCTGGTACAGGCACAGTGCTTTGGGTGGGTCTGGGATGCTGTCACCGAGTGCTTCTGCTGCGACGTAACATCAGCTGGAAACCAGAGTGCTCACAAGGAAACAGCCCGCCTCCTTCTTCAGGGGCTGCTTAAGACTGTACAAGGAGATAAGCAAATTATATGGCCTTAAGTATATGTGGGATCTGTGATTCTCAAGACAGCCATCGAGGCAGGGCTAACAAGGGCACTTTAAACACTGAGTCAGGCATTTCTGTCGCAGAGATCCTTGTCTCAGCCCTTCCCCTGGGAGCGGAGCAGGCAGCAGGTTTGGGAAGGAACTCGCTGCTTTGCTTTTGTAAGTTTTTCAAAGTGCAGTTCTTGGGTTTCTGCTATTGCTCAGGAAAGCGAACATCTTGTCCTCGCTGCCCCTGAGCTCCAGCTCTCATTGCTGCCGTGGAAGAGGCTCCACACTCAGCTCAATCTGCGTGGGGAGCCAGGGATGCTGACAAGCTCACTCCAGATGGAGCACAGCTCGCAGAGGACACGGACACAACAGGACATGGACATGGACAGACCAGGACAGCCCTGTGGACATCGGGAGTAACAAGAGCTCCCCAGGGACCTGGGAGAGGATGCAAGGGGTGACCTGCAAGCTGGTCATGCAGAAAGCATAGGTCAAGGGCTCTTTCCTGTGCACACAGAGGGGAGGTGGGATGCCTGAGCATGGCCCTGGATGATGCTTTGCCATCCTGGCATGCTCAGTTAGGTGCTGTGCTGGCTGGGACATGGAGCATCCAGCTAGGGAGAGGCTGTGCAGTGCAGGGGGACCCCAGATCCCACCAGAAGCCCCTATGCCCAGCAGGGAAGCAGTGGGGACAGTGGTTGTGGCTCTCCCCACTGCTGCTGCTGCACACCTTTCTGGGCCTGCAGAGTGGGGAGATGGGGAGGAGTGCTCCGGTGATGGGTCTATTGATTTATCAGCCTTCCTTGGGGCTGGCAGGAAGGATAATCCTCATTAACACACCCATTATTGCTGTGGCTCCTCGGGAAAGAGTTCTGATTTAATTCTAGCTGTCGAAAAGAAAAGTGCTTTTGAATTAGTAACATTTATCTGACATGGAAAACGCCAGGTCACCTGGGAGGTTCACAAGTGGTGTCTTGTGTTTGGAGGAAAGGGAAAAAGGGGAGTTTCAGGAGGCAGAACCCTCCCCTGAGCAGGTTGGAGGCTACAGGACCGTGGAAGCTGCAGAGCTGCCATGGGCAGAGATCTGAGCAGCTCCTAGGCTGCAAACACAGGCTTTCCTGAACGTGTGGCTGCTGATGTGGTGGGAGAGGCCCCGTGCAGAGGAGAGACGGGAGCAGCCCCATGGGGATGGCTGGGACGGGTGCTGAAGCCTGAGGTTCTGGCTGGGGCCCTTAGGTCTTCCCATGCAAGAGGAAAAGCAGTGTTCCATACTGGGTGCCACCCCTGAGGAAGTGGTTTGGGATCCAGTTTGAAAGTGGGATCCATGGCAGCATCCCTTGGAGCTGGTGGGAGTGGGTGCTGGTGCACAGCCCTGGCTGTGTGCATGCACACGTGCCTGGCATCTTCCTCCTCATCCCCATCCCCATCTCTATCCCCATTCCTCTCTTCCTTGTCACCGTCCCTCTCCTGGCTGCGCCGCTGCGGCAGGATCCTGCTACTACTCCGGGTGATTTTCAGGGGGAAGAAGGATATTCTCTCTGGCGGACTCATCAATACCTTTAATTAGCTTTCTTTTTGCCCTGCTTCCATTTTCATAGATATCAGCCTCTTAACAGATTTGAGTATGTTTTGAGCTGCCATCCTCGATGCCATTTAAATCACTTCTCAAGGGCGCTGGGCCAGGGATGTGCAGTGGCAGTTTAAAAGGATTAGAGCCCTTTGTTTTTTCACAAGTGGTTCAATTTACAAAAGATCAGGGTTCAAGACCTTCACACTATAAAGTGACTTAAAGCCATGAAATCTATTTCTCACTAATTCTAGATTACTCTCTACTTAGGAGCCCAGGGTGCCAAAAATGGTGGGTTTTGTTAAAATGATATGAAATCCTAATGCAAGTCCTTTTAACCACTGCTGCATAGGATACAGTGTCATGCAAATTCCGGACCTATGCGAGTAATTACGTAGCAATGAGCATGATCACTTTGATTAAACCAACACATGTTTTCAAAGATTTTATTTGAGGCAGATAACCGTAAAACTTTGTCACTTTGCTTCTCCTCTCGGGCATACGCACAATGCGTTAAACACCCCGCGTATCTCTTTTGTAAAGCCTGAGCATTAATTGCCCACTGCTTATTCAAGCAAAGCCCCCATTGAGATAAATGGGATTTGGTCTGAATAAGGACTGCAAAATTGGACCTCTTGTCTGCAGGCGAGAGATAGGAGCCCTATTTGTACGTTGGGGTCCCCGCTGCAAAACTGGAGCAGTAAGGAAGATGGGCTTTCTGTTAAAAAAGTTTTATCTTACTCAGCATCGCACTTGTAATTTGAAATGGAGAGAACCGGTGGCCCACGCGATCATGAATAAAGAACAGTGGGAGAAAGTGGGTCAGGCTGGCAAGAAGGTAGAAGCTGCCCCGATTGTTGTTCTCCCAGCCATTAGCTTCACAAGAGAATCCTTTTTCTCACTGGACGACTGTACTTTATTTTTCTAAAGCAGTATCCCTCTGACAACCAAAAAGGAACACTGCATCTGCAAATGAATGGTGCCTGCAAAGAGACAACATGAAATTTTTAAAAAGCATGGTAATAAACGCTATTCAAAAAAACACAATCTCTGAAAAACACGGCCCATTGAAATGACAAGCCGAAAATCATTTGCTAAGCACTGAAATGGCCCCTTTTGTCACCCCAATCCTTCTGTTGACAGTTACCTTTCAATCCTACAATTGTGCAGTAAGTACTGATTTTTATTCAATGTTCTATTCACCCTGCGTATTAATGAAAAGAAAAAAAACTTGTAAGAATAGCCTTTAATAGGCTGATAGACAAGGCTCCCCTATTCTCCTGCTAGAGCTTCTCTTATCAGCTTCTCACAGTATTGCTTGCTCGCTCAATTCTTTCCCTTTTCTAAACTTTGCTCGCCCATCTGGGCTTTTTCTCAACTGAGATGGAAACATTTTTATTTCAGAAGTCTCACTGACCTTTCCCTCTGCTCAAGGCACTGTGTTAGGTGAGGCACTGACCTCGGGAGAGCCTTGGTTTAGGCTCAGAGGGGATGACCAGGGGATCTGCTCTCAGCTCATCGCAGCGAGCGCTGGTCTGAAGGTGCAGGCTGGAGGGTTCATCCAGCACTCCAGAGGTGCCCAGGGCCGGGGTTGATGGGGCAGCAGGCACAGGGACAGCACAGACACTGGTCTCAGGGAGCAGAAACAGCTCACCCGTGCTCCCATTGCTGCTTCCCAGCGCTCCAGGCTGCATCCGTGGGAGCCATGATCCCAATGTGGGAATGGCTGTTCCTGGGGCAGGGAAGGGCTCATCACAGCTGCTCAGTCCCACAGGTGCCCCCTTCAGCACGACGGTTCCCATTCCTTGCCCAAAGCAAGGCTGTAATGTAGCTGTTGCAATTAAAAAACGCATAACAAAAACTGGACAGTGTTATCCTTGGCTGAGAGCACCGAACCAGAACTCTCCCGAGTTCCCAAGGCAGTGATGAGTGGCGCTGCCCAAACCTACCACTCGTATTTATTACGATTGAAGATCAACGCTGTAGCACGCGTCCGTGACTGTGACAGTTCCCTGTGGATGGCAGTCCGGCTCCGGAGGCATGGCAGTCGGGCTGACCCCGGTGGGAGGCTCTGCAGTGCTGTGGCAGATCTCCAGTGTGGCATCAGCGCTGCCAGCCCCGGCACGGGGCACCCGCAGCCTGGAGCCTCGAGCCCACGTCCCACCATGGGCTGCAGCCCACAAGGGGCCCCAGCGCGGCTGCGTGTCGGCTCCCAGATGTGGAGCATCCCTCTGGCTCCGGAGGGGAGCAGCCTCCTCCTCCTCCTCCACATTCCCCACTCATGCAGTTTTGGTTTCCAGTAGGGAAATTCAGCGCATAACTATCCAGGATTGCAAAAATGTAAACAGTCTGTGTTACATGTCTTCAAATTACAGCCCCGCTGCTCTACACATGTGCAGCTAATGGAAGCCCTCTGCTAGCTGGGGCCCTGGTGCGGGCTGGCTGCCCCGCGTGTCCCCGTGCTCCTGCGGCCACCAGCACCTCCGCTGAGGGCAGCCGGAGCCGGCCCATCGCCCAGCCAGCATTAAATAGGAGAAGTCTACTTAGAGGTTGTTTGAATAGAGGAAATTGTTTTACACTGTGATGCAATATTTCCACACCGGGGTCTCATTTATGCAGCATATTAAAGTCAACACACTGCACATCTATCTCCATAAGGAGCTGGGCCCATTATCCCCAGTTACTTTTAAGCAGTCTTTGGCTTAGTTCTGACATGCCTGCCAGTGCCATACATCACAGGGAATGCAGTTCTTTAAACTGCAGTTCATGATTGATAGTTTAACCTTTTTCTCTGAGGTTAATTCGATATATGGTGGTGTAAACTATAAACCAAAGCTCCAGTCTGTCGGGAGGAGGTAATCTACATGGCACTCTTTATGAGATCTCAGGTGCTGCAGTAATTATACCTTCTTCCTCTCCTCCTCTCCCCCTGCTACTTTTCCCTCCTGGCAAGAGAAGGAGGATGAAGATGATGAG
The DNA here is from genome assembly GCA_032466535.1 of Forpus xanthops. Taxonomy (NCBI): domain Eukaryota; kingdom Metazoa; phylum Chordata; class Aves; order Psittaciformes; family Psittacidae; genus Forpus; species Forpus xanthops. The sequence continues at coordinate 7,524 of JASSUY010036118.1, forward strand.
GAGGAGGAGGAGGCCGCTCACTGCCCAGCACCTGAGGAGTCCAGCTCTGACCCTGCTGTGGCAGAAGAGGCTGATGCCCAGCTCAAGGCACCTCCTGAGGCTCCTGCTCCTGCCACCTCCCTCAGCCATGCTAAGGTTTCCCCATCTAATGCAGGATTATGGCATGGCTGGGCTCTCAGGCAGCTCCTGAGCATGTTTCCTCCTGGAATCCAATGCTGTTCCTGGAGATTGAGGTAGAAATGGCAGGGGACTGGAAATAGGTGAGCTCTAAGATCCTTCCAACCCAACCCATTCTGTGGTTCTCTGATTCTACCGAGTGGTGGTACAGCAAGTGTCTGTCAGTGCAATATGGTCCCTTCATGGAGCAGATGCAGAGCCATGGTGGGCACACAAACACTCCTTCTCCCACCACATCTAAGTGTTTTAAGAGTATTTCTGAGCTCCTGGCTCCTTGCTGCTTTGGCACAGCACAACCGGACATCATGGACAGTGCTGGCTTGTAGAGCATGCAGAAGGCAGGCTGCCCTTGGGAAGTGGGAATCTCACTGGCTTCATACTCTGGAGGAGGGAGAGGGGCTGACCAGGAGGGGTCAGGGGGCAGCAGCAACCTGTGGGGCTACGGCAGGGCCCATGGTCCAGGCTCAGCACCAGCATCTGTATTTGCAGTTTTCCACCCTGCCTGCAGCATCTGTGCATGGACATGGAGGGCGCCTGCATCCCTAGAGCAGCCCACACCATGGAGCCTCCCGGCCTGTCCCTGTCAGATTCACAGGTGCCCGCTCTTCCCAGGCTCTCCATCCTCTGGGCTGGGATCTCTTTGGGCACACATCCTGGAGCCGGGAGGCCGCCCAGCTCAGCAGCTCTGGCTGGACACTGCAGCCCATGAGAGCCTGGTCCCCAGCCCCTGCTGCTGCTCCCCAGCTGCAGGGAGGGTTGGTGGGTTCACAGTGCCTCCTCTGCCCTGGCATGCAGGGTCTTGGGCAGTGTCAGGCTGTGTGCAGCACGGCTGTAGCCTGACAACACCCTTTAGAACCCCTGCGCTTCATGCATCTTTCTGGCCTCTGTCCCCAAAGGGTCATTATTTCTGTAGGAAATAACTATTTCTGCTCAAGATCAAAAAGATTTTGTGGAGAAAAAGGAAGAATTTTAAAGGCTTGGTTTAATTTAATCTATTTCTTTGCAGGACGCTCCCTCTGGTAACAATAGGAATTCGATTCCTGCCAGAGCAGACTCCTTAATTAGACCCCACAAAATGAACAGTAACGTGTCTCTGGGCTGAAATTCTCCCTTTCTGGAGCTTTCAGAAAGGAGGGAGTTTCTAACTCATAATTGCATCTGAATGCAAATGGCTGTGCCAATGTGAATATATTAAAAGCAGCAGCGTCAGCAATCACTGTGAAAAAAAAATCCATACAAATGAGGCACCAGCTTATTGCTCCATTTGGATGCTGTGAAATGGCACCTTATTGTGTTATTATAAGATTTCTTGCTTAGTTAACAGAAAATGCTTACAATTAAGTCTGAACTCATTTAGTGCTCAGACTAATTCACATTAGAAGAAGGATGTGACCCCGGCTCCAGATCCCTTTTCCATGCCTCTTGCTCTCCATGGAGGTGGTGGTCTCGCCGTGCTAGGGCTGGGAAGCAGCGAGCAGTGCAGGGACATGCAGCTCATGGCCAGGAGCATGGCTCGCACAGCTCCTTGCACAAGGGCCACCCATGTCCTGGCCACGCAAGGGCCCGTCACTTTTGTTTTGGCATTGAGGAACACAAGATGGCCACTTGTGCCGGGGATGAGGTAATGAACTACAGAGGGATGCACGACAGGCTCCTTGGACTGACAACCACAGTGAGCTGCGGTTGAGGCGCCTGACAGCGTGCGCATCGGTCAGAACCTCACCAAGCCTCAACGGGGCAGCGCCTGTGATGCAGCGTGGTCCCTGCTTGGCAGCCCTGGACCCCATCAACAGCCAACCTTGCACATCCTGCCCCTCGCTGCAGTCTTTGCGACCTCATGTGTTGAGATTGCTCCAAGGAAACAAGCGTGGCCAGGCGCTGCCAGGCCGTGCTCCTTCCCTTCCTGTGGCTGCCCGGGTCCTCTCCCAGCCACCCAAGTATCAACACTTCTCTTGTCCAAATAGTAATTGTAGAAAGAGGCCTGTGGATAAATGATTATCGTGACCCTCATTCTGGTGCGAAAAACTTTCCCGAGCTGCTGAGTGAAAAGTCAAAATTTGCATTTAAATGGAGACCCTTCAGCAGTGCAGTGTGTCACACACCGGCGTGCGACAGCGTCCTGCATGGTGCAAACACCAGCGCTGGCCGTGCCAGCAGCCCGGCAAGCAGAGCAGCAAGCAGCAACGTGCTGGGGCAGCCTGTGCTGCACCAGAGCATCGGCTGCAGCACCATACGGTGCTGTGTGCTGGTGGGGCTCCCCGGTCACCCCTGCCCCTCCTAGGGCTGGGGACACGGACACAAGTCACACACTGACTGTTCTATCAGCCCATCTCCATAAGTGCACCCCAGGAGCCCCAGCCCCATGCGCAGTGGTGCCCCTGAGCGCGCTTTGCCGGCCCTGGGTCTGCCACTCTTCACATTTAACCACCTCTGATGTGGCATTAAACAATGCTCTCCATCCGCGCGGAGCCCGCAGCGTGCCAGGGGCCGTGCAGGAGACTGGCCAAGGCAGCGAGGGCCGCGCACCAGAGGGAGAAGTGCAAAGCATTTTAGGAGGTATATAAATTAATTAAGGCTCTTTTAAAGGTTAACAGGGTCCACTCTGTCTGTCATTAAAGTAACTTCATGCATTTAAATTTTAACAGTCAAACCAATTAGCAATAAAAATGTTGTATGAACTGCATTTTATTGGATTCTGGTCATGTCAGAATTGGTTAAATGTATGATGGCTAATAGATTTTTTCCCCCTTCCTTCATTTCAAACACAAGCTGTATTTCCCAGGCCAGTGGAAGACAGTGGAGGAAACCAAGTGCCAGCCAGCCCCTTCTGGAGTGAGGAGCAGGAAGCAGAGAGCATCCTCTGCTTGGCAAGAGGAGTTAATGGACCAGTGAAGTAGTGACCTAGCTGCGGGGTGGAACAGTCACTTCCTTCACAGACGTTGTAATTATCTCACTCCTGGGACTCTTGGCACTGCCTTTCTGAAGGCACCCACTGCCCTGCAGGGACCCCCAGAGCCCCCTCCCACCTAAGAGGGCAGTAAAGGAAAATCATCTGCACAAAGGGCCCAAAAAGCTGATGCAGCAAGTTCCAGGCCCTAGCGAAAAATACCGGATTAGAGCACATCTTGTGCCCATAATAAGGACCATGTGAAGCGGGATGTTTGCGTAATTGCAGCTGTCGGATGGCCAAGCAGCCATCGGAGCGTATTGCAAAGGAATCAGTGCAGAGGAGATGTAGATGGTACCTGATTAGTTAAATTGCCAGCACCTGGTCAGCTTTTATTGCAAACATAAACACCAACAGCTTCAAACAACTCAAGACCTGCTCAATGGAGCATCCAGCGTGCTCCAGTTGGGGCTGATGCTGCCATGGTGGGTGAGGGACAGTGCCTGGGGTGGCTGGAATGGACCCAGGCCTGTTCTTATCTCACTCCTGGAGAGATATTGTACCCAACTGTGTGGGCACTTCAGGGACCCCCAACACAAGAGGGATGTGGAGCTGCAAGTCCAGAGGAGGCCATGGAGATGCTGCGAGGGCTGGAGCAGCTCTGCTCTGGAGCCAGGCTGAGAGCTGGGCTGGGGCAGAATGGGGAAGAGAAGGGTCCTGAAGGGGAGAGCTGAGAGCAGCTCCAGTGCCTGAAGGGGCTGCAGGAACCTGGAGAGGGCTTTGGACAAGGGATGGAGGGACAGGAGAGGGGAATGGCTTTAACTGCCAGAGGGGAGATTGAGATTAGACACTGAGAAGTTCTTCCCTGTGAGGGTGGTGAGGCGCTGGCACAGGGTGCCCTGAGAAGCTGCATGACGGGAGGTCAACCCAAATGGAAAGACTCAGTGGAAGCACAGTGGCTAAACTCTCTGCACATGGATGACAGTGCCCACAGAGCCCTGCAGCTAGCAGGTACCCTAAAATCAGGATTTGAAATGGCACATGGGGACGGCAGAAGGAGGTCAGGACAGAGCCAGGATAGAGGGGGAATCTGGTCCCTCGGAGGGGCTGCCTGGACACAAGGGATGAGCCCATCAGGAACGGGGGGCTGGGGAATTAAAGGCTGTTTGATGCTGATCACTGATCAAAATGAAAAATTATGGGGAGGAGGCAAGGGGAGGGGGGCAGAGGTTAATCCTCAGCAGAGCCACGGCTCCGAGCATCCCGAAGAGCGCTTGTGGAAACCAGATGTTGAGGAGCAGCGAGGGGGAGGAGGGCGAGGGGCTGGTATCTGTTCATAATTACTCTTGATTTTGTGCGATGACATTGAGATTGTAGGCAAACATGAAAGAACACTTGTGGGGACAGCACTGCTCATGCCGGCCAATGGATTAATAAAGCATGACTGACGTGCAGGGAGAGGGAGAGCGCACATGGAAGTGTTTTGGAGGGGGTTTGATGTTGCACAGGCCCAAGGAGACCCTCACCAATGCTGCTGATTGTCCTCCCCCCGGCACAGTGATCGCAGCAGCGTGCTTGGAAAGCTCCCAGCCCTTCCCTGCCACACTCACACCTCCCCATGTCCAAGCAAACACTCGTATGCCAAGGGGAGGGATGCAAGGAACCTGCATCAGGAACAGGACCTGAGCCCACTTCCCTCTGCTGGGAATGCATGGCAGCCCCCAGCAGGATGGGCCCAGGGATGCTCCCAGCAGGACCGGCGTCTTCACCTTGGGGTGCAGTGGTGTTAACAAGAGCATCTGCTGGTGGCTCCTCTATCACAGAGGGGTCAGACAAACCCGGCAGAGCCGGGAGTCAGGGAATTCCACCATCAGAGGTCCAGTCTCGAAGCCTTTCTCCCCCCAGGCATGAGGGAAGCTGCAGCTCCCGGCAGTGAGCAGGTCTGTCAGGAGTGGGGAAGTCTCCCACCGACTCCAGTGGCAGTGTAAAAGATGAGTTTAATCAAGTGTCTTCGCTCTTTCAGGAAGCAATAAAGATAAAGGGTGATCACACGAGCACCGCGCTTCCCAGTGTCAGCGACAGCAGCGTGCCAGCAGCTGGGATCCATCCCCATAGAAATTCACTCCCCCCCCTTTTTTATCTTCCAAGAAAGAGCTCATGCGAACGGCCCAGTGCGGAGCTGCCACAGGCTCCGGGTCCCCAGCACAGCACCCGTGGGGCTTGAAGAGGCTGAATCCCATCATCCCCAAGGCACGGGGCTGCTGCAGGAGGTGGCTCCCTTGGGCTTCCTTCACCCTGGCAGTGCTCAGACGGGAGGTGATGGGGCAGCTTCCAGGGAAGCCAAGTGAACCTCCTCTCAGCTCAAGTCCCCGGCTCAACAGTGGATAGAACTGAAAGGTTCTTTCACTTCAGTTGGAGCACTTCACAATCAGATTAACAAAGCTCTGGGTTCGGGATAAAAGGATTCTTTTCTTTAGCAGTCGCCCTGTGGTGTGCACAAAGCCTGCGATTTAGGACCTGGATGAGGGCTGCAGGTTGGGGAGCTCACCACCACCAGCATGGTGGGTGCAGGCAGTGCCTGGCACCAGCACCCATGGCCCCAGGAGCACCTCAGCCTTCTATAGCTGTTAACGCTACTGAGCCTTCCTTCCCCCTGAGAGGTACCAGAGCGCTGTCAGATCCCGATGGATCCTGGGATCTGACCCATTCTCAAGTCTGGCCAGCCTCGGTTCCCATGCTGAGCAGGGTTTCATTGAGCAAGCAGGCTCATTCACACCTGTGGAGAAAGACAACCTGACAAGGGAAATGAACTGGGGGGGAATGGGAAGCCCCAGCCCGGCTCTGTTCAGAGCAAAGGGGGACACTTCAGTCACCAACTGCTTTCTGCACTGGCTTCAAACCTGGAGAGGAGCTGTTGCAGTGCTTAACGTGCAAGACAATGAGAGCAGCAGCATGTGAATGGAGGCACCAGAAGAGCAGATGGGCAGCAGGGGCTGCCCAGCTTCCCAAGGAAATTCCAAGCACTTCCAGGATTCCTTGCACCAGCAGGATTTGTTCTGCTATTGGCCTGGCACCCTTCGTCTCTTAACCCCCATGTTCGGTAGAGCAGCCTTGCTGAGAGCACTCCTGGAGCAGCAGTCCCCATCTCACCAGCTGGTGCCAGCTCACCAGCACTCTCAGGAGTTACTTTGCTCCTTCCTCTGCATTCAAACCACTACCACCAGCCCTGTTCTTAATCATCGCAGGTCAAACCAGGCTGCAGCTTGTGGTTTGGCTGCTGTTTGTTTGGCTCTGTGTGCCTGGGAAGGGGTCAGCTGTCCTGGCAGGCTGGGGCAGGACTGGGGCTCATTCCCTCACCCTCTGCTGCTGAGGACACCCAGGCTTCTGCTGCCTGTAGAGATCTCATAGGAACATCCCCACACCATGCTAGGCATCCCCCTTACCGCTGCTGCAGCTGACAGTGTGGTCCAGAGAGCATCCAAAGCCCTCCAGCAGCCCTCACCCAGCAGGCCAGGAACCCCAGGAGCCATTCCTCCAGTGGTTTTATCCCTGCAGCTGGGTCCAGGTCCAGCTGGTCCCTGCTTGCCACTCAGCTTAACTCCCTCCATGCCAAACCCCTGCCTCACAGGCTCTGGGCTCGGTGCCGTGGTGATGCCAGCACAGCCCCTGCCACTGTGAGCCCACGCGTGTGCCCCACACATGTCCCAGCAGTGGACAGGGCTGGTTTTGGCATGTGGTGCCACCACACAGCATCCCCTGCTCACGAGGAGCAATGGGGCAGAGCCGTGCCGGAGGTTTCCCAGGGCTCGGCAGGGGGATCCAGGCCTCTCCTTGCGGAATACTTGTGGCATTTGTGGGCAGTTAGAGGATTAAGTGCTAACCCCAGCGTGTTTGTGTACATGTGTGTGCGTGTGCCGCAGTGCCGGCTGGCCCAGCCGGGAATGGCCTCTCTCCAGAGCAGTAATGCTGAACGCGGGATTGTTTTCTCTAGGCCAGGATTATCGTAATGATCTGGGTAGCTTGCAGCAGCTCCAATCCCATTACTCCATTAGCATGGGCGTTATAAGGTGACACCGTGCATCTGCTTGACAAAACGCAGCTTCAGACTTTGCGCTGAGCATCTGAACCGAAAGGAATTCAGTGTTCACTTGAAGAGAATTCTCTATTATTATTGGCTTATAGCTGCTCAGAAATAAACAGCAAGAAACACTCCGGCAGTTCACTTTCGGAATGTTCTCATTTGAAACACACCATGCAGAAGAATATTAACAAAACAATCTCCTGGCTTAAGAAAGGGTAAAGAGTTCTTTCCTTTGGAGCATCAGCGCTTGCAGGGGGATATTCTGAAGAAGCTGCAGCCTGAATGGAGCAGCCGTTGGTAACCTCCCAGGGCAGCACCTGAGAGTGCTGCATGCATCCGCTGCGTGATGAGATCCAAGTGCAGGCTGAGAGTGCAGGGGGGCAGAGCACTGCTGCATCCCGGTGAGCATGGAGCAGCATCTCCTATTCCATCTCCTCACTGTCTGCTGCAGAGCTGCAGGCTGTGTATCCCCGGTGTCCGTGTGCAAGCTAAGAAGGATGCTGATGCCTTGACACTGAACTAACAGAGTTGCATTGTTCTTCTAATGAGCCCAGCTCTTGGATGGGAGACGCAACGCTTACACAATTACATAACCACAGAATAGGATTGCATTACTTAATGGAGATGACCTCCAAAGTGGAATGTTCTCCTTTTATTAATTCAAGATAATGACGTTAAGTTCCCTTCTCAAACTCAGGCTACAAAGGGGTTTTTCCGTGATCTACAGTGTGTCAGTTCCCATGTGGGTTTTTCAGATCTTGGTCAATGGGTGTTGTTGGTATAAGGGGGTTACACATGTCTCCAGAGGCTTCCAGCAGGATGGGTTCTAATGGCAGGGCTGGGAGCGCGTTTGGAAACGGCCTTGTGCAGTGATCATCAGAACACAGATCCCAGAATATCCAGCTTGTCCTGAATGTGACAGTCAGACATTAGGGTCCGGATGCACCTGCAGGGACAGAGTCCATGCAGGATAGGGCTTTTTCTGAAGAGCTGCATTTTAGGTGAAATGCTTATGGATTATGTGCCCAAAGCCTGCACCATGAGGCATTCGTTTGGGAAGGGGACACAAAGCCCACCCTGCAGGCTGGGTGCCTATGGAAGTGCAGGTTTTCCTGACGGGAGGACTTTCCGATGCAGAGACATGCCCCATTGCATTACTCCCCTTTCTCAACTTGGCGTGTGTGAGTCCAGTGCCAGCCGGGAGGTGCTAACATGATAAAGTGTGAAAGCCTGAAATAAAGCTTGACCCGGAGTTTGGAATGGAGTTGTTCAGCATTATTGGCTTGTAAATTGTTCCTGTGATGAGATTTAGTAAAAGACTGAAGAGGTCTTTTGGCAGTGGGAGAGTATTTATGATGCTTTTGTACTGGTACACGAGCACTTTCTTGTTCTGCCTGTGTTTGTGGCTGCCCCGGAGGCTGTGTCCTTGTTCATTAGGACTTAGATCCAGAGGTGCCAGGGAGGTTTGGGGCTTCTCCAATGGAGGTGACAGGCAGGAAACTGCCGGTTCAGAGTCCCTGGCCTGGCAGCAGGAGCGGGTCCAAGGTCCAGCCTCAGGGTAGGACGTGCCCTGTGTAAGGTTTAGGGAGGTCTGGCCTGTCCCTCGGTGGCTGGAGCGGGGTTTGCTTTCGGAAGCTTTCCAGTGCCGCAGGAGTGGTGGTGAGTCCCTGCTTTTCAGGGCAGGATCCCATGGGATGCTCCATCCTGCTGCCTGGCTGCTGGAGAAGCCCGTAATGCCCTGTCTGGCCCCACACATGGTGGTTGGTGACCAGCAGCATTGGGATGGTGGGAAGGGCCACCCCATCCACCCTGGTTGCATGTGGTTGCCCTCACACACCCTGCAGGGCTGGCTGAGGGCGCAGCTTCACTGCTGCCATCAAGGTGAATCCCATATCCGCAGGAGTGGGGCACAGAGTGGGGCCAGCAGATCACTGCTGTGAGCACTGCTAACAACAAACCACAGCACCAGCGAGGACGGAGGGCACGGGAAGGGCTGGGTGAATGGAAGCTTGGTTTTGACTTGTCCCAGACATTGCCCCTTGTGTCAGGACAGAGGTCGTCACGACGGGTTTTCACAGGAGCAGCACAGGCAGCTTCTTCTAACATTCACATCACATCCACCCCATCACGCTGCTGCTGGCAGTGAGTGCCTGTGTGTCGTGGTACTCGTGCTGCTGAGTGTCAGTGATCGCTAATGCATGGTTCCACCCTGGACGTTTGCAGGGGCTCCTCATCCCTCGGTGGTGCTCTGTGGGAAAAGCACAGTTTGGTGGCCTCAAGTAGGAATTTGTGGATGTACAAGGGCACAAAGGGCGCAGTTGTCCTCCAAAGAGTAAGGCTGTGCGTGGTCACATAGACCAGCAGAGGCACAGCAGACTTGCCACCTTCTCCCTCTGTGTAAGCTTTCTAAGTCAGGAAGCAAAACCTATGTCTAAGCACAGGCTGACATCCTTCTCAGGAAAGATTGCCCCCCCGGATTCCTGCAATAAGCACTGCAGCAGGTTGCAGCATTTCGACAGTGGCCATGTCAGGCCAAGTGGGATGTGGTGCTCCTGCTGACTGCCGGGCGGGTTGCCATTGGGAATGTCGCATTTGGGCTGCAGCACACTTGGGGCTCCCCTATTTGTACTAACAACAGAAGGAAAGCTGAGCTAAAGGCTGGCAATGGGCACAAACACTGATCTTGCAGGGCTGGAATAGGAACAGCCTGAGGCGGGCAGCAGCTCTTCCCGCTGCACCTTGCAGGCACGTGGGAACAACCTGCCCCTGTGTCTAGTGCCCAACGTCTCTTAGTCTTGCCTTGCTTTTTCCTCATATGCAGGACTTCTTGAGTCCCAAAGGAGCAAGGCACAGCACCATGGCCTGATTGTAGGAGTGGGGAGCTGAGGCTGGGATGCCGCAAGGTCTGGAGGACACTGCACTGACGGGCAGCATCACCTCTCACAGGAGCACTGTGACAGGAGGGACACGAGTCCCACTCCAGCACAGGCTCATTCCCAGGGCTGGTCCTGCCTGGGGCTCTGAGGAGTGCAGGAAAACCAGTCATCCATTGGCACATCCTGTAGGAACCGGGTGGGTTCTTGGTCAGGGGCTGCTGGAGGGCAGCACAGCCCTGCTCTGGGTACCAGGTTAACCAGGACAGCACATCTCCAGCGTGCAGGACAAAGGCACTGCCCCACAGCTGCTGTGCTCCATGAAACTCTCCTGGGAGCCTCAGGCTGCATGGAGATGCCTCAAACTATCCTTGGCTCCATGGATGGGCTGTTGCACGAATCCTCCCATCTTAGGCATGGCCAGGGTGGGACTTAAGGACTGTCACTAGGTTCATATAAAACATGATGGATCTTACTGTAATCCTTGGAGACCATGTAAAAGATACTCTGGGCATCTATAAAACACGCTGGGATTTGTAATTCAAATACCTGGGTGGTGACTGTGTGCCCACAACCAGCTTTCCCTCCCTCTTTAGTTTAGAGCAGCTCCATGCAAACCCTGTTTTGCAATAGCTGTTTCAATAACAAGCTGCCTTCAAAGGAATATATTTAGAACAGAGGGTCCCCCCCCTTAAGCACACTCTGAATGTTTGAATGATTTCAGCTGCTTTGGCGAGAGTTCCTTGTGATATCATGATCCGACCATTTCTGTGTGGATTTGGTGGGTTCTTGCGTCTCCATGAGCTGCATTTCCAGATGCACATAGGCCTGGTGGGTGCAAGGGGATGTGTGTTGCATGGGAACACGGCCTGCCATTCCCAACAGCTGTCACCAGCTGCTGGGACAGGTTCCTCTGTGGGTCCCCACCAGCGTTTCCCGCTTGGGGTTCCTGTTTTCAGCATCACTGAAGCAGGGGAGGCCGCACTTGCGTGGCCGTGGGTGGGCAGTTATCATGGGCCCACACCCGGTGTTTTCCCTGTTAATGCACGTGTGGCTGTGACACTTGAGTGTTACCGAGGAGCCCCCGGAGGCAGGAGGTGGGTCGGCTTGTTGAAGACACCCAAGTCTTCCGCAGAGCAGTGTGCTCGCAGTGCTCACATCAGCGATTGCTCTGATTTGCAGCTGCAGCGGGTGGAAGCTGGGGATTTTTCAGGATGTCAAACAAATATTGATCCGTTCATTTTACAGAGAGCTCCCCCTGCCTGCACCCTGCCTGCACCCTGCCTGCACCCTGCCTGCCCCCTACCCCCAGGTAACCAGTGGCAAACCCACCCCTGCCCTTGCCTGGGATCAGCCGCCCCCCTGACTCCCTCGGGGTGGTACAAAGCCTTTCCCCGGTTATCTGCCGGCTGCGGATCTTTGTAGAGCTGTGAGTCAGTGCTCCGGAGCTGACGGTTTCAGGCGGGGTCGTACCCCCATTGCTGTGCGTTATTCACCAAAAGGACATCAGACATCGCTGCTCCCCGGTACGGACATCCCCGTCCCGAGCGGCCCCAGCCCCGGGGCTGAGCCGTCGATCCCGGAGGAGCCATCGCAGGAGAGGACCCGGTCCCGCCCCACGAGCCGGGATGCGGCTCACAAGGGCTCCTTTGTTGCGGGGTTCACCGGAGCCGTCCCGCGGCTCCCGGGGGTGTAAGCGCAGCAGGAGCGCTGGGGCTCCCCGCAGCAGCTCCGTCGTGTCCCTGCAGCTCCCGAGTGTTCTCCCCGGGCGGTGAAGATGGGGGGGGGGGGAGGATGAGCGCTGCTCCCGACGTGGGAACGCTCACAGCCCCGGCTCTGCATTAACCACCAGAGCAAGCGGTGCATTTGGAGGGCAGGATTCTCCTCTGCACTCTCGCAAGGAGCTGGCTGCAGGTCCCGTGCCAAGCGCTGCCCCTCGCGCTGTGATGGTCTTTATCCGTCGAGACAAACACAATTGAACAGCTTCTTGTGCTTTGAAATGCGTGTTGCTGCCTTACCAGAGTAGTAGATTTACAAGTCCTGCGGCCCAGAGCTATAGTGAGTGTTCATCTCCAGGGTCAGACCCTGTTTCCCCATGTGAGATGCCCTGGGATCCATGTGGCGCTGGCTGGGGGGGCAGTGGATGGGTTGGCACCAGCGGTGGCTCTCCTCGGACTGTGAAGACCAAGTCATGTCATGCTGGGCACTGACTGAACGCATCCATGTCCATTCCAGGGCACGTCTGCCTCCGGGCCCCCAGAATACACCTTCTGCATTAAGACTCACTGCAGCCAGGCTCTCCCTTTGCTGCTCTGAACATGTGAAGCGATGCCATCACCCTGGTGCCGGTCCTGCAGCTCCTTCCGCCACCCAAGGGGTCCCCCCAGGGCTGCCCCTCCATTGGGGTGCTCCCACCCTGCCCGGCCCTGTGCAGGCAGCAGGAGGAGGCAGCTGCTGGAGGCTCCAGCATGTGCTGGCCAGGGCTGCTCCTCCAAATGCTGCTCACCAGAGAGACAAAGGGAAGCAAGAGAGTGGAGATGTGCAGCCAGCACCTGAGTGCAAGCTTGGTTTGTTGGGGCTGGGTTTGTCTCTGGTGTTAATGTGAGTCAGCATCCTCGGCCAGATCCCCTCTGTTGTGGCTCTTTGGGGGCGCTTCCCCCCTGCGTGAGACATGGCCGGATTTTCACAATCCTTTTGGAATAAAGGACAAAATCAGCAAGGAGGAAAACGTGCTATCCGCAGAAAACAGTACCGGAGATGGGTGAGGGTCTGTGCTTCACCCCAGCGAGCTCAGCCCCAACTGCTGCGGAAATGCTGGGAATCAGGTTGGGGGTTCGGCTGGGGGGGTGTGCCTGGGAATGCCCAAGAGGACTTTCTCATCGGTGTCACTCTCCAGGTAAAACTGTAACTTCATCGTCCTCGATGTGGAGAGAAGCCCCTGTCCTCCAGGCACACAAAGAGCGGATTGATAGGTTGCTAACAAAGCCTCTTAAAAGATAAAGAGCAAAACGCCGGGCAGGGAGAGCATGCCTGGCAGGCAGACAGGCGCTGGCCAGGATAGGCCAAATTCTTTAGGAGCTGAGTTTCCGTTTGGGCTCAGCTTTCCCGCGGATTCTGTGCACCTAAAGAAAACAAACCGTAATCCTATCTGGGGCCCAGCGCTCTATTTATTTCACCTGGTGGAAAGATCTTGCCAATTCCTCCGTGCTGAAACCCAGCGGCTGCCCAGCAAGGGAGCTGGCCCGTGAGCGTGTTCTGCACTGCAGAGGACTTGGTATTAAAGTCATTGCGAGGATGTAGTCCTGCTCGCTCTGTGCCAGACGCTCTTCCAGGTTTCTCTCCTGTTTCACTGTGTGATTTGGATCCCGCTCGCTGTCTCAGCCTCGGTAATCCCGTTATACAAGCCCTAATCCGCAGATTACAAGGGGGAAGCACCATCCTCCCCTGGCAGTCGCATGTTCACCTTGTTTCAGGTGAGGAGCTGGGCAGAGGGATGCCCCAGCCCAATGGAAATGTCCATTGCTTCTTTAAACTGCTCAGAAATCAGGTCCCCTCCCTTTGCCTTCCCCCCCATCACTTCCTTCCTCTCTGATTTCTGTGACATTGGAGCCACAGGCAGTGCAGGCAGTGCAGGCAGTGCAGGCAGCACAGGCAGTGCAGGCAGCGCAGGCAGCACAGGCAGTGCAGGCAGCACAGGCAATGCAGGTTCCTGCCCCACGAGTGGGGCTGCCCTGAGCCGGAGCGCAGGGCTGAAGGCAGCAGATGGAACGAAGCAAGCTGTGCACCCGTGGGTGCAGCTCGTTGTGGTGCTGCAGGGATGGGACCTGTGGGGTGAGCTGCAGCCGCAGCAGTGGGGCATCGCCAGTGCCTTGGAGGGAGGCTCCCACCACGAACACAAGAGCGTTGTTTCCAGGGAGCAAGGAGACAGAAAGCCAAACATTTTCCACTCTCATTTCTCTTTCCTGCGTTTTGTTACTGATACCTCCCCGTGGGCATTGGAGCTCTGACAGACGAGCTCTGCAACGGATTAAAGGGTTACTGTGCTCAGCTGTCAGAGGTTGCCGTCCCTTAGCGGGATGGTGCAACCAGATACTGCCTCTGCCCATCCTGCTCCCCAGCCCGTGCACCAGCCCCTGTGGCTGCGGTGCGGGGTAGGGATGGAGCAGGGCCGAGGACACAGTTGGACCTTCCCAAGCCAGGTTTGCCCTCAGCTGAACTCGCCCTTTCAGACCCCAAAACCAGCACCCTGAGGGTGAGCAGCCCCAGATCCGTCTGCCAGGCAGAGGTGGTGGCTCTGCCCGGCTGCTGTGGGGCAGGGAGGGCTGCGGGAAGGGCCAGCATCATTCAGAGGCTTGCACAAAATTACTGCTCAAAGCCAAGGGTTTCCCTGGTGCAATGGGAAGACCCCGGCCTGCCTGCCCAGCACCATCTACATCCCCTTCTCCCAAGCTGAGGCCTCTACCTGAGACACTTCTGTGTGTTCCTGTAACGTGTAATGCTCAGAGCAGCCTCAAGCATCCACAGAATTATCGCAATCATTTCGGGCTTTCTTCGGGAACGGGTGCCGCTGACATCTCCCTAGCTGCTCCCCAGGCTGACAAGTCACACAAGTGTGCAAGGAAGAATGGTGCGGAGATGCAGTCACCGTTTCCACGATGCATTAATTCTTAAGTATGACCAAAGGGGAAGGACCACTTTCCAGAACTCCCCCTTGCTGCAGCATTGAGCGGAGTCACACTGAGAGCTCTGAGGGCAGCACGTGCCCGGGTTCGCTCTGTGTGCTCCCCATCAGCCATTGAAGTCATGTCTGCTGCCTGCCAGGCTCGAGGCACAGCAGAGCAGGAGCAGTGGGGCTGTGCGGTGCCTTGGTACCAGCCCCACACCATGGGGAGACCCCACGGCAGAGAAGCCACCCTGGGGCTGGTTTAGTTCTCATAACAGGGGTCTCCAGTGCTGAGGGAGGGAAAGAAACCGCTGATGTGAGCACTTGATCCGTTCTTACGTGGCCAAAAGGCGGATTTCTGAATTCCTGAGTGTCCTGGAAGCTGCTCACCTCCGCAGACACCTGAAGACAAGTGTTCCCTATGGGGACTGCTCCGGTCCCGAGGTGCTGTGTTCCCACAGGAAACCTCCCAGACCATCCCATGAAGTGCCATTTCCACGCACTGTGCCTCTTCTGCTCCGGCTGCTGTGGCACACGAGGACACTGCTGCCGGTGGTGCCGGTGCCTCAGCCCCACTGCAGCCCTGTGTGAGGTGAGGGGCAGGGGACCCTCTGCACCCCGAGCACAAACCCCTCCGTGCTGGGGCCCTCCAGGGATTGCTCCAGAGGAGCTGTGGCTGCGGCCATGCGGCCGAACTGGGGTGAGCCCTGGTTCAGGGGGGCAGGGGTAAGGGGTGTCCCCACACGAGGACCCCCGGAGCTGCGCAGGGGACACCGCTCACACCGTCACTCACAGCTTTCAGATTCAGCAGTGTTGGGGCCGGCAGTGGCTTTTCGAGGGGCGGACCCAGCTCTCCAGCTGTTTAAGTCTCGATGGCTCTCAAATAACAAGATTAGGCAATTGCAGGCCACAGGAAGGATACCAGTAATTACCGCCTGATTGGTAAGAGCTGCAATTAAAGTGCAGTGCATTTCCAACTCTTGGAGCACTAGACCCGTCCACTCCATGGAGCCATCCCTCCATTTGGTTCTCATTTGCTTGCCTCTCCAAACACAACCTCTTCTGGACCTCACCGGGCACTGTTAGCAGCTGGGGCTGGATGTGTGCATCTGCTGGGCAGCTCCCTGTGTGGGGCTGGATGGAGCTGCTGCCTTCCTGGCTGTGGGCGCAGAGGCTCCGAGCACAGAGGTTGCCGTTTGTCCTCAGGGTCCTCGGTGAGCTCAAGGGGAAGAGGAGCCAGCGGTTTCTGTCTCCATATTCCCATCCATCATTGCTGAGATGAGGTGATGGCCCTGTCCGTGAGCTGCCTGTTGGCTCCCCAGTGCACTCAAGAGAGAAGTCTGTGGGACCATAAATGCCCATATGCTTGTAGGTTTGATCATCTTCTATCTTTGGTGATTCAGTTTATGTTTTAAAATGTAAAAGGCCTCCTACGTACATGATGTCTCTATTGTACCAAAATATCAGCCATGGTATTTTCGAAATGCCTCTCCCCAGCCAGTGACTGCGGCCACCACGCAATGAGTCAGCTCCAGGCCACAAATGTGGGGACACAATGAGAAGTGCTGCTGTCCTTCAGTTGTAATGAATTTTACTGCAATAAGGGTGTGTTGTCTACCAGATGATGGTTAATAGCAGTCCCCTAAACTGGTTGGGTTAAACTCAGCTGTGATTGAAGGCAGCTGCTGGGGTTGATGCACACTCTGCCTTGCTAAATGCGCTACAGCCAAGTGATTAGTGTTTTCCAAAGGGAGCCATCGATCACCTCTTGTGTTTGTTTATTCTCCAGCAGACTCTGGCCTGCCCTTGGGGTGTAGGATCCATGGTCTGGTGAGCCGCCTATGCCAAGCATCACGTTGTGCATCTTCATCCCAAAAGGACACCGTGCCTGGGTTGGGGTCTGGCAGGATCCGTTCCTCAGTCAGGGATGCTCTGGTGAGTCCATGGGCTGCCCCAGGACCTCTGGACATCACAGACTGGTGAGCACACTGCTGCTGCTGCTCCTCCACGGGTGCTGGGGCTGGGACCCTTCTGTGCAGGTATCCTCATACCTCCAAAGAGAGTCTGCGGCCCAAAGCAGTGGTATAGAGATGACTCATTCGTGTTAATCCTGAGCAGTGGTAGAACTCCTCTCTTTCTGGCCACACATTGTCGTTCCCTGCAGCTGCTCCTGCACAGGGGAAGAGGTGGTTGTTAGAGGGACTCAAAGCCACATTGCTCAGTAAATGTCTCCCTGGCTGGGACAGTCAGGCAAGGCCTGGGGTTCAAGGGCTGGACTCTTTCCTCTTGGTCAGTGTGCCAGCACATCTCCAGATGAAGCTGGCCGTGCCAATTGGTTGGATCCTCACTGCTGAAAATGATGCATGTTCCTAGAGAAATGTCATGAGGAAGGAGTAGGGGGAAGGAAGAATCTTAGCTTAAATTCTCATCATCAGCTGTGCGCAGTGCCATGAAGCTGCATGGTGGATCTGTCACGTGGGCACAGATTTACTGCTCTGCCAAGGAGACACTGGGGCTTGGAGTTAGACGATCTCTAAGGTTCCTTCCAACCCAAACTGCTCCATGACTCTATGGGTCTATATTTAGGTTGCTTGCTGTCTCCAGGGGTAGCTCACATCACTGGGCTGGGAGTATGCGCCTCAGCCTTCCCTGCAATGTCCCACGGTGGCCGGTTAACAGCAGTGACAGTCTCTTGGTGGTTCAGTTGTTTCTGATTAACTTCAGTGTATACACCGAGGCCAGGCTCTGAGCAGAGCTGAATCTGTGGCCTGTGAGCATTCCTGTGTGGTCCCAGGCATGGTGGCTGCCAAGCCCTGCTGCTGCCTGCCTGGCATCAGTGACTAAACAGTGTTGCTGCCTAAAGTGTCCCTGCCTGCCCAGCGTCCTTGCTCAGTGTCCCTGCCTGCTCAGCATCTCTGCCTGCCCAGCATCTCTGCCTGCCCAGCATCCATGCCTAAAGAGTGTCCCTGCCTGTCCAGCATCCCTGCTCAGTGTCTCTACCTGCCCAGCATCCATGCCTAAAGTGTCCCTGCCTGTCCAGCATCCCTGCTCAGTGTCCCTGCCTGCCCAGCATCCATGCCTAAAGAGTGTCCCTGCCTGCCCAGCATCCTTGCTCAGTGTCCCTGCCTGCTCAGCATCTCTGCCTGCCCAGCATCCATGCCTAATGAGTGTCCCTGCCTGTCCAGCATCCCTGCTCAGTGTCCCTGCCTGCCCAGCATCCATGCCTAAAGTGTCCCTGCCTGCCCAGCATCCCTGCTCAGTGTCCCTGCCTGCCCAGCATCCCTGCCTGCCCAGGCAGCGCTGGCAGCCAGCACCGATCCGGAGGGTGACCCTCTGCAGGGGAAGGACACGCAGAGCAGTCTCAGCCTGTGTGTTTTCGAGGGGCTGGGTGAATATTCCTTTTCAGGATGGTATTTTCTCATGCCAACACTTGCGGCCGTCCTTGGGAAAGGAGGCGAGTGCTGCCCCGTGGCAATCGCCATACAGCGACCCCTATAGTTAAGGTTACATGAGAATTTCTATAGGCGAAACATTTTCCCAAACATTCACCTGCTGGGCTTAAATTTTCCATGCTTGCTGTTTGCCTGAAGGTGAATTGTTTTGAAGCTTGAGAAAAATTCCTTTGGCTGCGTCTGAGTTATGGGAGAAGAGAAAACACTCTCTTCCCACTGGAAAATCTGTAGCTCCGTTTTCCCCACCCCTCTTCTTCAGACAGGGCTACAGAGAAAAGTCTGGAGTCTGAAAAGCCTCGAAGCTTGGCCTGGGCCAAGCTTTTCTGCAAGCCAAGTACCTCAGTGGGGAGACTGAAGTAGAGGAAAAAGAGGGATAAGAGAATGGAGATGGGGCGAAGGGGCTGGGGGGGGGGGGGGTGGAACTGTCTCAGCGTGCTCTGTCTTCATTGTCTCCTCCTTGGTGCTCCTGACACAGCTCCGGGCTCTGCCATTGCCACACCAGCGTGGACCAAGGAGCAGCTCTGCTCTCGGAGCTGCACTGGGCAGATGGGTCTGCGGGGGGGCAGCAGCCTGAGTGAGACTGGATGGAAGCCCCACTTGGACCAAAGCATGAGGTGGGCGCTCCTCACACATGGGCAGACCAGGAGCCCATGCTCTGACCATTTCTGTGTTGTAAGGCTGTATTAAAAGGCATCAGTAAGGCAGATAAAACCAACGGTGGGAACTTCCCCGTTCTCTACAGCACAGTTAACTGGAGGGAGAGCTCGAAGCCTGATGAGCACTCTGGAAATGTTCCTGCTAAGAAACTCGGGCAGCTTCTTTGAAGTTGGGTGTTTTCAAGTGAGGAAGATACAAGCAGGATTTCGGTGGACTTGGTACTGAATGTGTGCCATTAAACAAAGAACTTTATCGGTTTCAGAAGATGTTGCTGTGGTGCTCTCTTCAGTTTATTCAGTGCTGCTCTTCCAGCTGCTCCAGGCATCACAGAGCAAGCACAGCAGCATCCGAGAGGTGCCCCCTGCTCAGTCCAGACACCGATGCCAGAGACACCCCTTGTGCAGGCCACCAGTGTCTCCTCACCGGCTGCTCTCGGGGGAGGCCGTCGGCCCTTGAAGTGGTTTGGGGTGGAACAGAACGCGCTTGTGCTGCAAACAGCGCTGGGATTTTAGTCACTTCGTGAAATGGGGAAAATTGCCTCATTTTTAGCAGTTGGCCTGCGATCCCACACTTCCCCAGCTCTATGTAGGGATTAGTTCATACTTCTCTGGTGTTTTTGGCCTGAAATGAACGCTCCCAGCCAGAGGATAGATAATTCCACTTGTGCAGATCCCCCGGGGCACATGGAGGGCTGCAGAAACAGGAAATAGGAAACGTATTACATACCTTTTCCCCTCAATTTTATTTTCATAATGCATGGAAAATAGCAGAGCTCTGAATTATTTGAAATTTTAGAGTTCTTTAATATTTATTTTTGAGAAACAATCTCTCTTTCAGGGCGGCCTCGGGGTGTCGGAGCACGAGCTCCGTCTGGGCATCTCCACTGGGATGGGGACTCAGGGGTGCATGGGCTGAGTGGCCCATGGGGGTCCCCACTGCCTGGTGCCAGTGGTGCCACCACAGCCTTACCTTTGGATCAGCTGCTTCCCGGTGTCTGCATGTATCAGCCATGAGATTTCAGCTGTATCCCAGTGGAGACGCTGGAAGTGGCCGGAGGGAGATGAGCATCACAGCGCCGTGCCACAGGCGTGAGCCTAGTGCGTCCTGGTTCGTGTTTGCTACAATAGAAATAAAACCAAATGCACTCACAGAGTATGTAAAAAGCAAAAAGCCAAAGAAAAGAATTAATGAAGAACTCATTATCCCAATCTGATGTTTTGCTTTCTCATTTTCTTCTCAAAAAGCGACTTTGCAGATGTGACAATCCATCTATAATTGTTCCTTGGCCTATGGAGGGCTTTAACTGGCACGTGCTGGGACTTGGACAGTTTCTTATTAGCAGTGGGGAAGAGCTGGGGCTGGAAAAGCCTCGTGTTCAGCTGGTGTGTTGCTGGGTGTCAGATGCTCCTAAGTGCCTTACATTTTGCCAATCCATTCTGCATCTCTCTAATTTTCAGGGCTTTCAACACTTTCTGGCGAGCAAAGCCTGTGGATAACCCGAGTAAATGACTTTTTCCATGAATAGAGATTGGCCAGGGAAAGCTGAGTGATAAACAGAATAATCCTTTTTGTGCTTTTCCCAGCTCCAATCTTCTTTGCACACCAAATAAACACTCTCAAGCTGCTTAGAGCAAAATCTCTAATAGGCTGTGGTACTTGTGCTGTGCAGGACTTGGCTGTGTGTCAGATGGAGGGACAGGACAGTGGGATAAAGTCCCAAGACTTTTTGGGGAATTAGTTTACATACCCCCAAGCACAGTGTATTTTGGCACTGGGGCTGCATTACAATATAATCTACTAACACTCAAAATAGCCTCAGCCTCAAAAAGGCTTTTCTTGATCACTTCTCTGGCTTTTCCCAGAGCCCCGTGTTAGGGCAGGGACTGTGTGCAGCGGAATGTTGGGGTGAGGTGGCCGTGGTGCCCATGTCCCTGTCTGGATCCATCCTTTGGATCCCCCTTCGTCTCCCTCTGTGTCAGCTTTTATAATTCTCATGATGCGGTGTGTGGGGTTTGGGTTGTTTGTTCCCGGTGCATGAGCACAAACCACTTGGGGTCCGTGTTGGGAATGTCGCTGGGAGTCAGGAGCTGGGCTTGGCTGCTAATGCTTCTTCAGGAAGTTGTGAGGAATGGCTTGACAGTTGTTGAAGAAAACAGAACAATTTGAGGTTAAGGCCATCGGGAGATTGCCCCCGAGGAGCACAATGGGAGGCTTCTGCCTCAGCACAGGGAGGTGCAGACCCAGAGGTGAGTGGTGGTGAGGGGTCCTGGTGCTGCCTGGACATCCACAAGTCCTGAGGAGCCCAACTCCGTCAATGTGGGTGAGAAAAGGTCCCTGCCCTTGCAGATCAATGCAGCCTTTCTTCTGGGAATGGTTTCCTGCAGTCTTCCAGCATAACCTGTCACTTGTTGGGTTAAGCCTGCACTAGGTAGTTCATACCCAAACCCTGCTTGCGGTTACGTGGCGGGAGGGGAGGAAGGGAGATGGATGTGGTCTGTGCTTCGGCAGAGCTCAGCAAACCCTGTGCTGAGGGCTGTCCCGAGTTATCTGTGTCTGCAAGACACTGTCTTGCTGCATTGTGCCTGGAGCCTGCTAATTAGCTGTAAGTGATATAATGCGACTGGGATTTCAGCTCAAGCGTGAATGACCTATTCCCAGCTCGCCGTGGCACTTGGCATGAGCGCTGCTCATGGGCCGACGTGCTGGGAGGCATCTCCTGCTGCTGAGCATCCCGACCAGCTGGCAGCAGCCTGGACCTCACAAGAGATGTGCTGCAGTGTCCCTTGTTCCTGTGCCCCTGATGCTATGAGCACTGAGCATGAGATTCCTGTTTGCCACCCAGCCCCCAGGCTGGCACCGCTTTGCTGCCTTCTGGAACCCAGAGCACTCTGTGGAAACGAGCTTCGTTTAACTGGGAGCTTCGGTCCTTGCTGGGGCCTGGTTGGCTCCAGGGAAGGTGATGGTGTATGCCTCTGCTTGCCTGATGTGCCTGCTCCGCATGGGCCATGCAGTCACGAACTGAAGATGCTGCTCAGTGGCAGCATTCATCTGTCTGTCACTGCCCAGGGCAGGGCATTGCTCCAGCCTTTCCTCACCACCTCACAGGAGAAGATGTGAGCCGAGGCTCTGCAGTGAGAGCCTCAGGGTTGGTGTCTGCAGGAGCAGTGGTGCTGTGGCAGTGCTGAGGCTATCCCAGCCCTGTGGCTCCTTCCTGGGTCAGTGACTCTATCCTGGATCCCCCATAGCCACGGTGGCTCTGGGAGACCCGGACTGGGCAACTTGCACCGCCTGACGTGAGAAGTGCAGTTGTATATCCAGGCTCCAGCAAGGGAAGGCCACGTGGGGTCAGGCACACATAGAAATGGGCACATGGCAGGTGAACTTTGAAAACCAGGGTGCTGGTGGATGCACACTATGGCTCCTGTGCCGGTTCTCACTTTCTGCTGCAGATTACAAAGGCGAGCTAATTGTGGGTAAAAATACTGAGCAGCAAATCCTCTTAGGAGTGAGGCTGCAGCTTCCAGATGAGCCACACTAGTCACAGGGATCATTCCCAACACATACGCTCATAGTCAGATAATCTACTTGGCCAGAATTTCCCGCTGCAGGGATGATCCTGGGTAGGTAACAGATGAACATGGGAGCGTGTGGAGATTAAGCCAAAGACTGTCTGCAGGTTCCGCACTCCTGCAGCACATCTGGGGATGCTGCTGGCTCCCAGCTGTGCCCTGCAGCCCTGTGAGGTGATGGGCACCGCTGCCGGCCTTGCAGGGAAAGCCAGCCCTCTTCGGTGATGCAGAAATCATTTTACTTATTGAAGCAGTGAATGTTAATGATTATTAATTGGAAAAGGCTCTCCAGGGGCCACGTGTGTGTGGGACTGCTGAGTGCTTTGCAATTCCAGCATGAAATGAGTTACTCCACAGCATTAAAATGAGAGCAGCTCTCCCCAGCATCCCCAGCAAGTAATTGAATTGTTACTGCATGGCACCAGCCCTTCCCGCTCACTCTGCACTGACATGAGGAGCTGGGGACCATTAACAGACGTAAAACCTGAACTCTGCCTGAAATTTAGGTGAAAAAATGTGTTTTCAGGTTCTCACTAAAGCGGCTGCAGCCAACGCCGTGTGCCCTGGAGCCACCTCGGGGGTGTTTGTGTTGCGGTGACGGCCACAGCAGCACTGCTGGGGAGCAGGGACACCAGGAGGGACGCTGCAGGGAATTGCTCAGGGTCCCTCCTGGCTGAAGTGGTCCTGAGGACAAGGACTGAAGCAGCAGCTGGTTACAAGAGTTTGTGCAAATGGCCAAAGCTCTGGGTAGCCTCTGCCTTGCTGGGTGCTCTGAACCTATCTGCCCACTGCAGGGGATGAGAGGGCACCGTGGATGCTGAGCAGGCGTCACACACATGCTGCCCACTGCAGAGTCATCGTGCAGCCTGTGCTTGCATGTGGGAATGATGTACTCATGGGGTGGGATGAAGGATGGGATCAGTTGTGGATGCGGGGCTTGGGGAAAACTTGTCTTACAAAAGAAATGGTTTCTTTAAGGAATCTCTTCTTCCCCTGTGAAAGATGAAGCAGGATCAATAAACCAGTGGTGACTTCTAAATTGCAGAGAGAGGTCAGAGCCAGAAAGACAATCCGATCTGCTTGTCATGGATTTGTGCTCCTGCTGCCCCTCTTCCCTGCCCTTTGATGGAGTGGCTGGGAAGCTCCCAGACCACACGCTGTAAATGCGGCCTTTATTTTTTAGGAAAGGAGAAAAGTTGAGAGCTGGAGAATTAAGTGCCCTGATGAAGGGCACCTGCCGATCGGTGGTCCTGCCGCCCACCGTGCCAGTGATGTACTGCAATAACACATCACAGGAGCGTGGCACTGGTGAAGCACGGCTGCCGTCCATCACCAGACCAATCCTGCTCACACCATACATCACCAAAGCTCCAGCTCACCGCAGTGAGTCAGGTCCAGATGGGGCAGGGAGGGCTGGCTTGGCCGGGGATAATGGGGTGCAGGACAGGGATGGCACCAAGGGGCTGCATCATGATGCTGTAGAGCTGTGTGAAGGGAACATCCTAATCCCAGAGCAGTTCTGTCAGACCCAATGCCATGTCTCTGCCCAGCATATTGAGGGTGCCCTGCAGGTCCCCGGTGACCCACTGCTGGCCATGGGCTTGGTGGGCTGTCTGCCTGCAGGGCTGGGATGGAGGGATGCTGCTATTGCTCTGGGTGGAGGGGCTCATGCTGGGGCTGTGCCACCAGGGCAGGATGCTGCTGGAAGGGGCTGTGTGGGCAGGACCCCCTCAGTCTGCACCCGGCGGCTCCATCTCCCCCACAAAGCCTCCAGCAAGGAGCAAGGGGTGCAAGGGGCTGAGCCCTCTTTCATCCCTGGTCATGCACATGGCAGCTCCCTCTGCTCCCCGGGCTGAAAGGCTGCGAGAAAAGGGCCTTGTGAGAGCTCCAGCAGTTTTCCCGGTGAATAGGAGTTGCTGTTCCTGTAACACGAGTTGTTCACACACATGCAGTCATGTCCTGTTTGGGGCTGATGTAATGGGATGGAGGGGCTCCAGCGAGGGACCGACCCCGCGGAGAGGCACTCACACCGTCTCGGGCTGGCAGAATGAGCCGGACTTTTCCAGGCCCCGCTGAGCTGTTCATTTATAACCCCCACGTCTGGCAGCAGCCTTGCCAATCCAAACACGGCACGGGTTTTCCAGCGGGCTGCGAGCGCTCCTCTCAAAGGGGGTTTTGAGGGGGGCCCGGGATATTTGATAGGAGTTACGCTGTAAAATTAGTTTCAGAGCAGCGGGTTGTCTCCTTCCCAGCACGCTTGGCTGGCGGCTGCGGCAGCATTAACCCCTCCTGCCCTGCACCCTGCGGACGTGGATGTGGCAGCCTGTGCCCATGCTGGGCTCACGGGGCTATGGGGCCAGTTGTGGTGGTGATGTCTGCCCCCGGCCCTCAGCCATTGCTCTGCAGGAGCATCTTTACCTGCAATTCCTGAGAAGGATTCAGGTAATGGCAGGAATGGTGCGTGCATCAACTACCATGGCCGCAGCAGAAAGAGCTGAAACCTGCATGTGTCTGCACTAGAAACAAGAAGCATTGACAGTACGTGGTCCCTGCCGGGGGGAGGCTGTGGGATAGGGGATAGCAGAGGAAGGACAGCAACAAACCCTGTTTCCATCTCGAGGTGTTGACTGTGCTCATCGCCGAGAAGCAAACGCCAGCAGGAACCTTTGGGCTCGTGCTTTATCCTCTCCCACACATACTCCTCTGGCCCTTACTCAGCACAGGAGGAATTGGCCCTTGCAGTTGGCAAGGGCAGGAGCTGCAGAGGAGAAGAGAAAGGCCTGGCTTGGCAGGAATGCCAGCGTGGGAACACCACAGTGTGGCACGGATGCTCGTGGGATCCGAGAGCCTTTCCGTCGAGTTTGGTCGTGAACCTAATGTTGTCTTTGTTTTCTGCTGAGTGATGATGAATCACTAGAAACTTGGAACCATTTTAAGGATGAACAAATGACACCTTCTAAGCTCCATGTTTATCTACTATTCTGCTACCAGAGCGATTTCATAGCAGAGCTATCAATGAATTTAATTTACATAATGGTTTATCATATACTTCAATATTTCAAGCACACCTCATTAGGCACCACCACCAGCAGTTACATGCTCCTTTATAGTTCTAGCAAACTTTGCTGGGAAATGCAGCCTCTCCAGCTATCAACGATGCCTTATGAACGGAGGGAAGCAAACAGGGCTCGGACAACCCAGAGCTGTGTTCAAGCAGGTTTTCCAGCTCCGCTCACACAGGAGCTGCTCTGGTCAGTGGTGCAGGCACAGCCCTTCCGGGCTGCTGCTGTGGGACAGTGCTTGCTGTTCCCAAGTTGAGAGGTGATCATTCCTCAGTACCACGTTTTCAGCTCTGGGGAAATAATGTGTGCTAATGCATTGAGTTGTTCCCAGGA
Organism: Forpus xanthops; assembly: GCA_032466535.1. Taxonomy (NCBI): domain Eukaryota; kingdom Metazoa; phylum Chordata; class Aves; order Psittaciformes; family Psittacidae; genus Forpus; species Forpus xanthops. Next base: position 33,278 of record JASSUY010036118.1, read on the forward strand.
AGCTGGAGGAAATGAGTGCCGAGGGTGCCGCGGTCCCTGTGCGTGTTCCTGCAGCAGGGAGCTACCAGGAGTGGGAAGGATGGGGAAGATGCCACTGAGCCAGGTCAAGTCAGGACATAGCTCCAGTGCTTGGACCCTGCTGGGCACACGGCTGTGGGTGAATTAAAGGGACTTTGGAGCATCATCAGATTTTCAGGTGAGGAATCATCATGTGAAGTGCAGCAGAAAACACGGGATATGAAGCAGGGAAATGGCAGAGCCGTGTTGGATCAGGCTGCATCCCCAAACCTCCCCACCTTGAAGTGCTGGGGGAGCCACTGCAATGGGGGACATTGAGCAGTGCCCCCCCCGATGTGAGCATTTTGAGGCTATCATCATTGCTGTGTTCTTTGCTGCGTAATGGCAATGGGACACGTGGGGAGAAGCCCCTGCCCTACAGGGCACGTGGTGGTGAATGGGGGGCTCAGGGCTGAGATGACCTTTTTGGTCTCTTGCTTTCTTCACTGTCAGACTTGAACCATATCAGAGGCTGCTTCCTGTAAGCACAGTCAGAAGGTGCTGCTTAATATAGCTGCAAGTCTGTGTTTTATCTGAGCTTCTGGGGATGAACTGAACTGAATCCTGCGGCCTCAGCTCTGGGCAACACAGCCCTGCAGGCTGATGCACTGAGGAAGGGGTTTGGCCACATTAGAGGCTGTAACCTGGGCATTTTAAATGGAGCGAGGAAGCCTCTATTCCCAAACAGTCCCTAAGGTTGGTGTGTACGTTTTGGAGATCCATAATTCCTACACTGAAGTAAGACATGCGCAGATGGCTGCCGAGCAGTGTTGGAGTGGAGCAGAGCCCCATTGTGCAAGGATACAGCAAGGATAACATAAAGGTTATTTTAAAAAGGAAAACAACCTTCTTTACATTGATTAAATTTGCTGGAGCATCCCATATGCACCTCCAGGAGCTCCAGGATTGCCCACAGGGGTCTGATCCGCATGTCACATTAGGCAGATGGAATATTTTATGTATTCCACCTAGGTTGGAATAGGGAATTTAAAGCATTTGCAGCAACACATTTGTGTTCAGGAAGCGGTGTAGGATGCTGCAGAGTGCCCTGAAGGGTTTCTGTACCTGAAATACACAAGGTCTTGGGGAACATGGAGCTCAGAGCAGCTACTCCTTGGCAAACATCTTTGCAGCAACATGAAGTATTTCAGTGTTGCCCAATATATACTTATAGAAAGTTGTAGATAATGCTACCAGATCCTATGTTTCCTCATTAAAAATAGGTTTTTAATTAGGATGAATCTTAGGTTTTGGTTTATTAATTTTTTCACAGTTTGGCTGTTGGAAGCTTTTGTAGTGGATGGAAATGAGGCAACTTTAACCATTGAACAACGTGTTCCTGCCTTTTAGTAGCTTGTCAGTAGAGTGAATTCAAGACTCAGCTGTGCTCTGATAAGAATCAGGATGGATGTATATGTTTGCATTGTTTTTGGCAAGCAACATCCAAATGATCTGTATTTATTATATAAAATTGATTTTTTTTGGCATCCGTGCTATTTTTCATGGATTTTGGCCTCGCACCAACACAAACAGGGTGATCTTGAGCAAAGCCATGCATTTTGGAGTCCCCATTCGGGGACTTCTCAGAAGAGCCCAGGGCCGTGGGTTTGTCTGTGGTTTGCTCCTGCTGCAGGCAGCAGGGATGGGGCAAACAGCATCCACAGCACGGCTGCAGGGTTCTCAGGATTCAGGGGTGTCCACAGTTGTTCTGCAGCACTGGAACCTCAGCCTGGTGAGTGCGGGAGGTGGGAGCTGGGCAGGAGCCGCTCTCCATTGCCGCAATCTCAGCTCACTGCTTCCTGAGGGATGAACGGCTCTGCCAGGAGCTGTGTCCTGCTGGACCTGCCCACGGCGGGGGGGTCCTGACACAGACCATTGTGGTGGCTCAGGGGGCCTTGGAGGATGCTGTGAGACGGTCCTGGCTGGGAAACCCTTTGAGCTCCTCTCTTATTCACAGAGACACTGACCCTGCTGGCTGCCTGCCCATCCAGGAGGAACAGCCCTGGGGAGGATGGAGCAGGGTCCCCTGTGTAGGCTGGAGGGGCTCTGGGCCCTGTGGGTTAAAGCCATGGCTCAAAGAAGAGAAAACGTCTGTCTATGGCATGGTTTGGTGCATGGTGAGATCCTGGCTGTGGGATTTGCCACCAGGCAGCTTCCCTCTTTGACCCCCCAGCATCTCAGGAGGTTCATGTCCACAAGGTGGGACCCAGTTCCAGAGCCTCGTCAGAGCTTATGTTCACCATTCCCAGAGACATCAGGTGAAGCCCCGCAGGCTCTCTGGTTCCACCGGTGGTGTTAGTATATTCCTCTTTAGAATCCACTTCCTCATACAGCTGAGTACAGCGTAAGTAACATCCTAGTTGTCATTTAAAAGGAAAGTAGGGGGATGCTGGAATTGGCAGGAAAATCACAGGCTGAGATTTCACTTGTGGTGTTGGTCATAGACATACTCTTAGGTAAAGCCATCTCTATTCCTCCAGCTCCAGAAAGCTGCTGAGGACATGGGAATTGTCAGTGGGAAAAATACAGCTTTCAGTCTCTGGGAAGACACTGCAGGGATATGAGGGTGGTGGTGGTGTCCATCCGGGTGCCCCAAAACCAGCGTGCTTCAAAGAAGCAGGACATGAGGTGATGTGCAGACACCTGAGCCAACTGTCAGGGCGCAGGGTCTGACCTGCTTAACATAACCTGATGAGGGGTATCATCAGTTACTGCTAAACATCCCTCACTGAAGGCCCTTCCCTTGGAATTCATGATGATAAAAATACAACTCATGTCTCGAGGAGCTGAACCTGGAGAAGAGCCTCCTGGAGCCGCATGGACGTGTGCCTTTCAGAACATTGTTTGAGGAGATAAAACCATTTCTGCCACACTTGTCACATGTATTTGAAAAACATATTAATCATTTAAACAAATATTAGCTCCGAAAGCCTATAAATACATTCACTGGGAGGAATATACCCTTTGTTGTAATATTACAATGAAAAATGTGCTAATAGAGTTGCCTAATTGCTTGTGTTTGAATAACCTCTTTTGTGACAATAAATGTTTGTGGCAGCATCATTCAAACAAGAAATGGAGGATCTGGTGCCAGCGAGGATTAAGTGTGCCTCTGCCATCACTCCTCATGTGGAAAGAAAAGTGTCTTCCTCCTGTGTCTGGGGGTTGGTGTGGATGGAGAGTGGACATCATGGCAAAGATCATCAGGCTGGCACCATTGCTGGGCCCAGCAGCTGGGTGATGGAGGGATGCTGGGTGCTGTAGCAGGAAGAGCCTCCCATTCCTTGCCTTGAGCGCTGGGTCAGAGACACACACCAAGGACCAGTGACTGGCACCTGGGAGCATCTGAAACTGCACCATGCTCGGCTCAAAAGCAAGGTCCAAGTGACGGAACGAGGAGAGGAGTCCGGACACGGTTGGTGGCTGCAGTCATGTGCTGCCAGCGCTGCGCCCTGAGCTGCACTGAGCATCTCTGTGCCCACCCTCACCTCGCTGTGGGCATGGAGCAACCCCAGCCAGGAGTGAGCTCAAACCTCCCTTGTGCTCCATTGCTGCAGGAGGCTGTTTGTTTTGTAGGTGAGCCTCTGGAGGGCAATGTCCAAGGATAGAGTCTGAACAGAGACCAGGGGATGAGAGAGGGCACTGGCCCTGCAGCAAAGAGCAGGTTCCTCTGAGCAGCACCCTGTGGATTAAGCGATTCTGCTCATTTTCACAGCTGTATGGCACCTGAGGTGTTTAAATAAGACCAGGATGGAGAACAACTGCAGAATGCCCATTACAGACTCCCATTCCTGAGGCTCCGTTGTTACTGCCCATGGGCTGGAGCCCAATGTCCAGGAGGCAGAGGTGCTGCTGGGCACATCCAGGGCTGTGCCCAAGGTGGGAGCGGGGCCACCCCACAAAGCCACCGTTATATGGCTTCTTCCTGTGCTGCTGGCTGTGGGGCAGGGGTCTGGGCTCTCTGGTTACAGCCACACTCCAGGCCCTGCTTCGGGTGTCCGTGAGTTTTCCCTGGAGGTGAGCAGATTTGGGGTCAGGTACAAGAGCATTGCCCGTGAGTTGTGTCACCATCGCATCACTGAGGGTGGTCTCAGCATCCATCACTAGTGGGAATCCTCATGCAGAGCCCCCTCTGCAGCAGACCCAGATTGGGGGGTGTCACTGTAGTTCAGCACAAGTTAATGCCCACAGCGGTGCTCTTTAAAGAGAAATTGGCTCTCAAGGAGAGAGACAAGGCTCAGTAAGGACTCACCTCTGCAGATATTATCCGCTATTCCAAGTGTAAGGACGAAGGGAGGTCTCCCTCCTGCCCCTCCTCTGCCGTCAGCAATACACACAACGAGGAAGACTTAAATGTAACAGCACTTAAGGAAAATATTGTAAAGTCCTCTTGAAATTCCCATCAGACTCAATTAGCAGGGCAATGAGATACCCAAACAACTGGAATGGCTTGACGTCTTATGCTCTGCTTGGATAGCTTCCAAGCTGATAATTAAATTGCACTGGGCTGCAAGATAAGTGGCTACAAGAGTCTCTTGTGCAGAGGCTTTGGGGGCTGATGGCCAGGAGCTCCTCCACAGGACCAAACCTTCTCCCTGTGGTCTCTGCTCTGCAGAGCCAGGCCCCCCTGGGGTCTGCTTCTCACTGAGCTGGGTGCCAGGCTCACCATGGCCGGGTCTGAGCCCTCCTGAGGAGGTGAGAGCAGCAGAGAGCTGTGCGAGACAAAGCTGGAGTAAATATACACCCACTAGGAGCAGAGGGTAAGATAAACAGCAGTGGCTTCAGGAGCAGCGAGGGATGCTTCTGCAGAGATGGGTGGTGAGAGCTTGTGGCTCTCCTTGCCTGGGGCAGTGGTCAGAGATCTGCTCTGGGTGGTGAGTAAAGGACTGGGAAAGGTTCCTGCTTCTTCCTGTGTGTGCCTCTGGCAGGAGCAGGGAGGTGTTTCTGTAACAGTTTGTTTTCCAGAGCATTTAGTTCTGAGTGATAATGTCTGTTAGTTTGGATTTAATCTGGTGACCGGCAGGACAACATACAACGTGAAGGGGGTATCTCTGGTGCAGCAAAGGCTTGGTTTCAGCTTGGTCGAAAGGAAGCATTGGAGCCCTCTGTTCTAGAGAGATGCTGTCTTGTGGTAAAACTCAGTTTGAATAGCAAAAGAAAATGAAAGGGGTGGGAAGGAAAAGCAGCGTCCACACCTGGCAGAGCAGGTTAGTCCCTCAGTGGTGGGTTAGGGGCATTGGCACGTGTTAGAGGGGATGAACTTGATGTACACAGATGTGGATGTCGGGTGCCTGCAGCCACAGAGCCTTCCTCTGCTGGTCCCTGCCTGTGGTGCAGAGGGAGATGCTCAGAGTTGGGGACCCCCTGCCAGTGCTGGTGATGGGGGGAAGTGGAACCTCTCCTTTGGCTCTGAGCTCCAGAGTTCTGCTCTTCACAGTGAGCACTGAGTGTGGTTCCTCATCTCACACATTTGGGTAAGTCAGCCATGGAATTACCCTGTAATGTGGGAATCGTACAATTTCTCTCTGATCTTCCCTGAGCTTAGCATTTCATCTTGCTTATTCTAAATGCAGCATGACTAAATAGGCAAGAAAGGGATTTGAGCCCTTTTGTTGCTTAAAATGTGAATTAGATGTTCCTGAGGGAAGTTTGTGTCACACTGCTACTTAAAAATACATCAGTTATCTGTACATGGACCCCTTCAGTGTGCTGGCAAAGGAGGAGCAGAGCCGGTGCCTTTGGAGGACCCACCATCGATAAAGGCTGCTTGCTTGTGGGTGTCATTCTGCATCCCCTATTGCAGGCTGAGGTGCAGCATCCTACTCCATGCTCAAAGGAGGAACGGCTTTCAAGTTGGATCTGACTTTGCAGCTAAAGCAGGTTGTCCCATCCTCTTCCAGATAAGTAGTGGGTGTTTCCAGGGATGGAGATTGCACAGCTCCAGCACTGAGCCACTCTTACGGTGAAGGACTGCTCCTTACATCCAACTGGAATTGTGCTTCCTGTGCTAAGAGTGCGTTCACAGAGAAGCAATTCATGTTTTGAGCAGCAATAGTAAAGGTGATGGGAGGGAGCTTCCCCTGCCTGTCCTTCCGCAGCTGGCTTGGAACGTGCTGGGACCACCAGTGTGAGTGGGCTCAGGGCTGTGCTCTGGTCCCCATGGCCATGGGAGCTCCCAGAGTGACTGACTCGAGTCACCATGACCCAGAGCCTGGAGGACTCTCCAAGCCCTTTGGGGAAGGGCCTCTCCTGGGATCACATCTCCGGGGAGCAGGGCAGGATTATGCAGTGTGTGGCTGCTGCTCCTTTCCCCTGAGGACACTTCATTGCCGGGTCTGTGACAAGGACCCCAGGCTAACCAGTGGTTAGAGCAGTCTGCCACGGGCTCTGCCCTCCCTCCTCTCTTAGCCGGAATGGGATGAGTGCACTGCTTGGTGGCACTCCAGTTTGCGGTGTAAATTACACTGGTGTGTCTTGCAGGAGGTCAGGCTGGATGACTTGAAATGGACTGACCCACTGAACAGCGCTTCGGTCCGTTTAAGGACAGCCAATAGTGGCAAGACACGAGGGAGATGCTGGGCAAGGGGGGAAACTGCATTCCCTACCCCCGGGCTATCCAGGTGGAGGTGCAAAAGGAACTGGGATGTCCCAGCCACACGCTGGCAGGCACCGCAGCTGTGCTCCGTCCTCACAGGCCTTTCCCTGCTCTGTGCAGGGTCTGTGCTGCCTCTGCCTGTGGAAATCTGGGGGGGAATGGGGTATTGCTGTTCTGGTGTCCACGGAGATGCTTGTACTGTCCTGTACCTGCAGGGTAGTGTAAAACCGGGGATGCTGTGTGCGATTTACAGTGCTGAGGGCCATGTCATCACTGCTGCACCCTGCAGTGGCATGAGCTGAGAAGATGGGCTGCAGGACCTGGGCAGGGTGGTGGCTGTGGATGCAGCACACTGTGGTTTTGGCAGCAAACTTGGCAGGAGGGCTGAGGGCTGGGAGGGGAGCAGCAGAAGGGCTTGAGGTGAGGGGACCTTTGGGATGCTGCTGCTGCTCTTGGCTCCTTTTGTGGGAGGGTTTATTGATGGGCATCATGTGCCCTCTGGGTACTGCCAGGCTCTTGCATGGAGCGTCTGTGAACGATGCAGAATTACTTCCCGTTTCCTGGGCTCACTGCAGGAGCTGAGCATCTCTGGGTTTGGCTCAGGGCAGGAGCCTTCACACCTGAGGGTTTCCTCTTGCTGTGTCCACGGGCTGAACAAGATGTGTTTGTAAACGCGTGGCTGTATGATATTTGTGTGATGTGTTCTTGCATCAGATCATCTTATCGCATTTAGTCTTAATTGAGGAGCTGAAAGTACTATGTAGTTCAGAGGACATCCTACATGGTTTGAATAGTAGCTCAAGGCAGTTCATGGTAGAGCAATGACTGATGTGTTGGAATATAATCCTAGGGACTGGTTTTGAAGTAACAAATACAAACTCAGGAACTGAAACCCACTTTTACTTAACCAGACACTATTTTTGCTTGCAAAATGTTTGAGTTCTTCAGTGTGAATATTTTGGATCCCCTGAGCATAATTGCAAAAGCTCTGGTGAAACAAACACTACATTTAAGCTGGTTTATGTTGACTCCTGCATTTTCCCATAGGATTACAGTCCAGCCTCTCTTCTGATAAGAGCTCCTGGCTGCCACTGTAGCTGAGGAACAGGGGTGGCCCATGCTGCACCTGGGAGGCAGGAATTAGAGGTATTCATTCGGTAATGATCTCTGCCTTAAAGCACAGAGCTTTATATTCCATTTATGACCCAGAACATGAGTGCTCCCAAGCAGCGTTACTGTGGCATCCAGGTAGGATGCTGCGGTGGTTTGGCATGTAATGGGGATTTGCATGCTGCATGCATAATTAGACAGCAGTGATTGACTCACGGGTAACATTGCTTTCTCCTTAAATAACACAGGACAAATACCAATGTGTCATTACTTTTTGTCAGAGGAGCTGCATCCGCTGCTTCCCTGAGTGCTGTCCGCAGGGATGCTACAGCAGGATGGAATGGCCCTGCCTGGGAAAGCAGCAGCACCGGAAGCTTTCCCATCACTGCCTCCCAGGTTTTGCCAGGCACAAACCCATTTTCACACCAGCACCGCAGCTCCTCATCCTGAATTCTCCAAGTGTCAAATCCCGTTTGTGCTCAAGCCTCTGGTGACAGCATCTCCCTGGGTAAATGATTCTATTGCCTGATTGACCTCTTGCTCAATGAACACTCTGCCCTGGTGTTTTACTTGGATTTTCCCTTTTCTGTTTCAAGGCTCTTAATCTTTGATGCTGAGAATCTTTGTCACTCCCTATTTTCAGCAGCCCCCGTTACCCCGGGCTGTTTCTGTGGGAGACCCCCTTGCTGCAGAAGCCGCTGCTGGAGACTCCCGGCTGTGAGGTGCTTGGGGAAGGGGATGCTCTTCAGACGCCCTCCGCGGGAGCAGCCTGATGCCTGGCAGGTAGGGGCTTCGAGATGTGAGAGCTGTAAACAGGACTGGCAGCTGCTGAGGGAGCTTCCTCCCTGCAAAGAGGAAGATCAGACGCAGCATCCCCAGCCTGGTGTAAGGGGAAGGCAGGCAGGGATGCTCTGCAGAGCAGGGACCATGAAGCTCAGCTCATCTTGCCATAAGAATAAGTCAACTGCATTAAGCAGGAAAGGCTCATCTGAGCACAGTCACTTAGAAATCACAGAACAGGATGCAGACAGAAGCATGCCCAGCCCTTCTGTCCTGGGGAGCTGCTCAGCTCTGTCAGCCTGCTCTGCCGTGCCAGCTCCCAGCACAACTGTGCTGCTAGGCAGACCCAGCACCATCTCCCTGTTGGCACACACAGGGGTGATGCCGGTGTTGGATCCCAACCTTCATCCTCTGCTGGGCTCCTCCAGGGCAGGAATGGCGCTGCTCTCGCTGGGGCAGCGTGGGGACAGGGCTGTCACCTACAGCAGCTGAGGGGCCGGGGTCGCAGCCACTGGCACAGCCTGGTAGCCAGATGCCGCGGATGGGGGGGTGTTCCCGGTGGAGCTCTGCTGCCTTTTCCCTCCAGCCCAGCTGTGGTGCTCAGCAGCCTTTGGGAAGCATCGCAGCTGCTGGAAATGACAACTTGCCTCAACAAGCTGAACTGGGAGCTCTTCCCAGCTCCAAACGCTCCTGCCCGAGATGGAGAAGGTTAAAGAAACCCAGCTGCTTTCCGAGTTCAGCAGCTGTGCTGGACGGCGGGAGGAAGGCTCCCTGGGATGGGAGGGAGACGCAAACACTGGGTCTGCCCTTTTGGAGCAATGCTCTGAACAAACCGGGATGCTGTGGGGAAGGGCACCGGGGCTCCTTCGGCTCAGCCCTCCTGCACCCGGGGTTGGGCACTCCCCAGAGCCAGAGAGCAGTGGCACCAGGTTCAGTGCCCGAGATAACGGCTGTGAGAAGCTGCAGGTGCCCTTAGAGGAAGCTTCTGGTGCTGCTGCGTGCAGAAACGTGGCACATGTGATCCCTGGAGGCATAGAATGAAACCAAATCCTGCTCTGTTGCTGTAGGGAGAGGGGGATCGGTGCAGTGGGGAGTAGTGCAGGGGAGGAGGGAGCCCAGACCCACGCAGCGCAGCAGGGATGGGAGGCTGCTGTGCTCCAGAGGGATCCTGTGAGGCCCTGAGCACTGCTTCTCATCTCCATAGGAAGCCCCAGTGCCTTTCCGATGGTGGAGCAGGGAACTAGTCACATCCTGGAAGTTTAAACCATCATTGGTTTTCATTGCATCCCCTTAAACCTGATCTAGATAGAGCTGCGCAGGGCACTCCTGGGACAGAATTGCTACCACCTAATTGATTTTGATTTTATTTTCACTGCAGCAGTGTAATTATGAAAGCCAGCCATAATTATTGAAACACAACTAGAAGTATTTCATTATTAAAATACCCCTATGACTTATTATTAATTCATTAAATAAATTTATTTAATTTATATCCCTCAATAATTAATGCTCTCAAGTTTATTCTGTGAACTCCTCTTTCTACCAGTTGTGTGTCAGCTGTTGGCACTGAAGGAGAGACAACTCCCTCTGAAGTGTGGGCAGAACCTGACAGCTCGCAGGGAGGCTTTGCTCCGGTTTGGAACCGGCTCATGGTGGTGGAGCTGAGCTGGCTCCTTCAGCAGCATGGGGAAGGTTCTGCAGGTGCCTGCAGGAGTGCTCTGTGCTCTTCTGTGCCATCTGGTGCTGGTTTGGGTGTTGTGGTGCGAGGTGACTCCCTGGGCTGTGCTGCTTTCCTGGAGAAGATGGTGCTTCAAGGCCAGGTCCTGCACTGGTTTGTTTTCCCTCTGCATCCCTGTTCGGTTGATGGGGTTGTGTCATGGTTTGGCTTTTGGAGAGCTGTGGTCTGAAAGCGGGCTGGCCCACGAGCTGGGCAGGATGTATGGGTGTCCGTCTGTGTGTCCATCTGTCCAGGGTGGCTGCAGGCTCCATGTGTGCCCGTCAGTCCCTGGTCCCCCATGGCAGCCGTGTGTTGGGATGCTCCAGGTGGGATGTGCTCCCTTGACTGTGGAAGCCAGCCCTGGCTGCCAATTAGAGCCCTAGATCCAGGCAGAAGAGAGCTGTGTGCACCTCATAGAGCCAGCCCGAGGCTTTTGGGGTTTACCCGGCACCCTGCTTTGGGGCTTCCTCTGCCCACGAGACGAGCAGGAGCCCTGGCAAAGCACATCTGGAACTGCTGCTCTCCAGCTGCGGCTCCCGCAGGGAGTTTTCACCAGTTCTGCTAGCACAGGAAGAGTCTATGGAGCTCAGCTTTCCCACTTAGCACATCCGAGTTTCGCACGTTGTATTTGATGTGTGTTTATAGGAACAAACAGACGAAAACAGACGGAAGAAATGTGTTGATCCAGGATCGTCACTTTCTGCAGAGCGTAAGCTGGGATAGGCAGAGAGGAAGATCTCAGCTGAATAGTTGTATTGTGTTGCTGTGGAAACCAGAGCTGGAAAAGTAAACGGGTTTCTGGAGAAAGACTGTTCCTGTCTGTACAGTGCTTTATCCCTGTTCCCATCCTGGGGCTGCAGTGGATGAGGAGGAGGAGAAAGTGGTGGTGGTGACTGTGGGTGTTGGGAGCAGGGAAGGTGCCAGCCTCAGGCAGATGCCAGGGGGTCTTGAAGCTGGGTAGGAGGCTCAGGGTCCCAAAGCCTCCTTCCCATGTGCTGCTGCTCCTGCTTGCTCCCTCCCATCTTTACTGCAGCTGGGGTGGGCTGGGAAGTGCATCCGTCTTACCCCCTTCCCCCAGCAACAGCTCCAAATCAAACCTGCTCCTATCAGTGTTCTCTTGAAAATATTGACTTTTCAGCAACACATGAACTCCCCAGAACAGGGTTTTCCGGATGAAGTATTAAACCCCAAGGGAAGCTGGCTGCCTGGATGAGCACTTCAGCTCAGACGGTAAAGCAGTGGCTGTGTTTACCACCCAATGGGTGCTCCTGGCTCTGCTCCTCCCCAGGAGCCGCAGCAGCATCCAGCTCCCACTTGGGCTGCCTCTGGAAAGGGACCTTGGCAGCTGCACACAGGAGATGCCCGGGTGGTCCATTGCATCCCTCCCTCCTATAGCAACTGCCAGCTCTGATTTCCAACACAGGCATAGGCGAGGACAAGGTTTGCTCTGGGAAGATGCTGAAATGCAGCAGGAGGAAGGTGGAGGTATGCTCCCACCAGAGCATTCCAGGGCTCTTCCAGTTTGCCCTGGAAAAATGAAATCTCAGTGCTTCAAAGTTAAACCATGAGCAGGGCTGGGATGCTGGTCTGCTAGAGAAAACCGCTCACGTGCAAAGGGTTTTCAAAGCAAGGATAAGAAAGATGAATGTGCTCAGGTGTCTGTATGATTTAATCTGAATTATCATATTGCTTATGTGAGTCCAAGTGAAAGATGCTTGTGTTTAGGAGCTCTTTGAAGTATTTATTACACTGTTTCCTAAAGAATTAAACTGTTAATTCAGAGCTCAGCTGGATTTAGTGTTGTCTGGCTGCCTTGGCGAGGCAGTTGGGTTTGCCAGATTCCTGTGTTCTGCAGGCAGATGTGCTGCATGTGAGCAGAGCAGCTTGCTCACACGCAACTCATGACTTGCAGAACCCAGTTGGCACCCAGTAGCCAGGCACTGGGCTGTGGCCAGCGGTGGCCGAGGTTCGTCTCAGTGTTTTCACTGTCGTGCTGCAGAGCTGGAGCAGCCAGGAGGACACTCATGCCGTTGCCTGGCTTTGACAATGACTTCTAAACCGAGATGAGGCTGGTGAAGATGTGTGTCACTGCATTCCAGCCTCCGGGCTTTCCCCTGGGATCCCGAACGCTGGTGTGGGACACAGCCAACCCAGTTAGTAATGTCTCAGACGTTGTGCAGATCGCATCTCCAGCAGCCTCTTGCCTTGTTAGATGCTTTTCCCCTTCTCTGATTGCCTCGTCTCTGGAGCCCGTCCTTTAGAATTGGCCAGGTCCCCTCATCCCAGCATCCCTCTGGTCCCATCCCTTTCCCGTGTCTCCCGAGGTCAGACCCCTGGCAGTGTAGGAACAGCCCAGAACCTTGCACAGACACCAGCATCTCCCTGTGCCGGTGCCCGTCTGCAGCGCGGGGCCTGGGTTGGAGGCAGCAGCAGAATGTTTGGAAACAGCCTCCAGTGCTGGAGATTCAACCTGCTTTTTGTTTGCAAGGAAACCTCGTCAACACCCGGGTTTAATGAGCGAGCCTCCTGAAACTGCTGCTCTTCCAGCCTGCTTTATGTGTAGTTTAATTATCGAAACATGCTGCATGGCAGCGCTGTGATTCCCCTCTGAAACGCTTCTTTTCTAGCATCCTGCGATTCTCTGCGACCCCAGAGGGTAAAGCACTTAAGTTGCCCTTGAAGACAAAAAGAGAAAGTCTTGTTTGAGGTGAACTCAGTATCTATCCAATTTTCAGCTGCCGTCACATCGAAATGAGAAATCTGAGGCAGAGCCAGGCACAAATAGCTGATAACAGACTTTCAGGTGCACCTCTTCACTTATCACTTCTGGGGTCACCTCTGTTTCTAAAGACTTGTTTTCCTTAAAAAAAGATTGCTTAGGACATTTAACGGTGTGGTGTTGTGATAACAGAACCCTGTGAGGCTTTAGTCTTTTGCCTGGGCTCCTGCAGAGATGCAGCCTAATGCCCGTGCTCCTGAATTCTTTCTGAGGTGATTTCATGGATCGGCTCAGCTGAGCTGGGAAGGCAAAGAGAGCACTCACTGCCTGTGCCCACTGCCACCGCCTGCCCTGTGCTGGGCATGGCAGCGCTGTGACAGGATGGCTGGCAGCTTGTCCCCAGGGCTGGGACACAGGGCGCTTCCCATAGCTCCCTTGGGATGGGATCTGACCCTCCAAGGGCCTGAGACAGATCCCAGCCCAGCACGGCAGTTACGGACTAGGTGAGACACGATTTGTTTTGCGACAGGCTTGGGCGCACACGGGGAGATGCACAGACTGGAGCACAGATTTGTTTAGCAAACAATAACCTGTGTTTTGTGCATGAATAAATAATTACCCTTAAAACAAGAGGAAGAAGAAAGCTTTTGCTGTCTCTCCCCTGTCAGTTGGGTACAGCAGCATCCCTGAGCCTCCTGTGTGTCCTGTTCCTCAGAGGTGACATCTCTGGAGCTCTCCTTTGTCAGAACTTGTCGCAGCACCCAGGGGACATCGCCCTCCTCACGTACACACCAGGATCAAGGCCAAGGTGAAGGCTACGGACTCGGCTGCCTTGACTGCTCCTGTGACCCGCAGGGAGCTGGGGAGCAGGACCCCTCCATTGCCTGGCCGGCTGCTGGCTCCGTCCTCACTGTTGAGCACAATGGTTCTCTGTGCTGCATTTTCTCATGGCTGCTCCAGCCCAGATTTGTGTGGAACAAGCAAACCCTCTCTCCCATCTGCTCATGAGATCATTCCTCCGTCTGAACAATCCAGCTCCAAGGAAGCTTTTGTGGGCAGCCAGGTCCCTCCCAGCCCACTGCTGTGCTCCATCATTTCTGCTTCTGCTCTTAATTAGACTCAGGAACTGCTGCAGCTACAGGAGATGTGTCAAGGTGCTGCAGTTTTGCTTGGCTGAGCCAGACTTCTCCTCTGCTCCCCAAGCACACGGCCCAGCAAACACACTGCTTGCTTGTCCGGGGCCGGCTTCTTTCCCAGCTCAGCCCAGAGGCTCCTCTCTGATTTGTGTCACCGCGGCCTCAGTCTGCTGCTGCTCTGCCTGCTCAGGCTCCTGCCTCCCCAAGGCTTTGCCTTTGAGTTGTGTCTTTGATGCTGAGGATGCTGTAGGTTGGGTGTTACAGGCTTCCTCCCCCTCCGGGCCCTTACACTGGGGAGTGAGCTCTGAAGAGGGCTGAAGCCCTGGGAGTTCAGCAGCAGAAAGCTGGGGAATTGGCTCCTTATGCTGGGAGGTCAGCACAGCCACCGAACACATGTGCTGAAACGGTGGGAGCTAAACTCAGAGACATCAAACCCCCACCTTCCCATGCACAGCAGTGATGGGGGTGTTTGTGAAGCCTGAGGCTGCACAGCCACTGTGTGTTGTACGTGAGACCACAGAGCGCTCTCCCTCTTGCTGATGGGGAAAGGGGAGGTTCTGGACACCAATTCCAAGGGTAGCTCACTTCCACCCTTGACCAGATTCGTTCTTTTCCACTTCTAAAGTGTTTGTCTTCACTGCCAGAGAATAACTGTGAAAAAGGACCCAAGATCCTGACTTCATCAGAGATGAAGAGGGTAAGAGAGCAGGGAGAAATTGAGGTTAGGTGTGAATTAAACAGAGAGAGCCAATAATGTCATCCTTGGAGAAGAAAAGGAGAACTCTCAAGTACTGTTGTGCTGTTGTTATAGCCCGTGTGTGTTTTAAGATAGATTTGGCTCCTGCACAGGCCTCCCTGTCACCAGCACATACACATTCAGCCTATAGCATGGCTCCAGCTCTTGACTTGGAGGAAAGACCTCACTGTCTGCAGGGATCTGCTTCCTGAGCTCCCCTCATTTCTTCTGCAGAATTCGAGCTCCTCCTGCCACCGGCAGCAAGTTTCCTTATTCCTATAGCATCCTTGTTCTTGCCCGTCAGGTATGTCCTTGTTTTCTTTGTCACCTGGGAATCGGTTGTCGCTGCATGGACAGGAGCCTCTGTGGGATTAATGGTGGGTCCTGAATAATGACCAGACCCCAGCAGAGCTTCTTCATCCCCTCCTCCCCAAGTTTCCAGGGCCAAATATGAGGCAGAGAAAAGGATCCTTCATATGTGTGGTGCCAAACGCTCGCAGATGCAAGCCCAGATGGCAGCTCCCACTCTGCAGTACCTTCTCCCTGTTCTTTTCACGGTGTCGGGAGTCTTCTTCAGTATCAGATGCTGAGTGCGTGTTTGCTGTTTGTGTGCAGAGACTGGAGCTCCTATTTCAGACCTGGGATGGGAATGGAAGAGCAATCATTTGTGCTGATTGCTAATTTGAATACTTCTTTTTGTAGCTCCAGCATCAGCAGATCTACCTTGGGATGTGAACCAAGGGCAGGGCAGCTTGCCCGTGGGCTCTGGCACCCTGTGTTGGACTAACAGGGCTGGTCCAAGCACAAATCAGTCCAGGATTCAGGGCAGGCAGTGGGGCCACAGCTGCAGAGCTCCTGGCACCACACCTCTGGGTGCCCAGGACAATTACTTGTCTAGTTCCCATCACACTGCAGTCTGGGTGCATCCCTGCTCAGGGGATGCCAGGGAGATGCGAGTGATCCCCTGCTGAAGGCAATCCTGACCCTTCCCCTGCCAGCCTGGCCATTCCTGCCAGTGCAGGATGTGCAGGAGCACTGGGACATCTGTGACCCTGCTGCCAGCCTGAGGGCAGGGAACAGCGGTCAGCATGCCAGGGCCCTCACGTGCCTCTTACAGAGGAGATTTGGGGATAAAGGGTTCAGCTCGCTTTATTCCATCAGTGTAACTGAGGCTTCAGTTGCAGTGTTGGAAGCAGCTTTGCAGAAGGACAGCTGAGGAGGAGTGGAGGATCTCGCTGGGCTCTGGGGCCCTGTGCCTCCTGTGCAGGGCTGCCCCGGGTGCTCCCGGTGATGAGTGGGGGCTGCAGTCCCACCCTGACATGGGGCTTCCCCCCAAGCCTAGGGTGGTCCCCACTGCCATGACCATCATAGGGGAATCTCCCTCCTGCACTCCTGCCTCTCTGTCCCCTGGAAAGAAGCATCACGAGTTGGTCACTTCATAGCCCAGGTCCTTGCAGGGGTGCAGAAGTTTCCCATCCTCCTTTTACTGTGCTCCAATAACCTGGAAAACTGGGGAAAAACATTGGTTTTGAGGCAGGTGAATCCCTGAGCAAATTCAGCCAAGCTGAGCGAGTGATAGAGGCCTGCACCCAGGCAGCTCCAGTGTCAGAGTGAATCCAGGGGGAGAAGCTGTGGGTCTGGGCAAGCACCCAATTCATCCAATTTAACTAAACAAATCCTGAATGTGGGGGTTTGTAATCGAGGTCCTGGGAGATTCTTATCAATAGCATCAGCGGGTGCAGGGCTGCAATAAGCGATGGCTCTCAGGTGTGAGGAGTGATTGAGGCTGCTCCAGATCTATGACAGTTTAATCAGATCTGGAAAATCAGGGACATTATATTTTGCACCTGCTCATGGGAAAAAAATGACTGCTGCACCTCCCCATCATGGATCTGTTGTGCACCAAGCAGGTACCAAGAGTGCATAATGCAGAGGGGAAATGGAATTACACCAGGAATGAAGACTAAGCCCACAGTGTGGTTGAATGTCACACTGGTGGAAGAGAAGCATCTCTTCCTGCCTCTGATCTGGCCTTGACAAATGAGATGCAGGTGAAATATATGCAGTTCCACTTCCAAGGAAGGAAAAGTGCTGGAACACTGCTAGAGCTACACCAGCTGATCCGTCACAGAGTGTTTTGGAGGTGAGTTGCTCTGTTTGGGATGATCAGGACATGGGGGCAGATGACTTTGCTTTTCTGTTCCTTTTATAGTCTGGGTATATGGGAACACTTGCTTAAGTTGTGCATTTGCCTCTCCTATTGTCAGTACTTGAAATGCATGGAAAATGCTGCCAGGGGTTTAAATACAAATCTGTTAACTTTTAAATAGCCACAACATCTGTGGAAGGTTCTGGATCCGTAGACAAGGAGGAAAATAATGGATTTACTTTTGATTTCTAACACACCACCCAGAGGTAAGGAGCGAAGGCAGCACAAATCAGAACGATTCACTTTCATTTGCCTGCTGAAGAGCAAAAGCAGAGGTGTCAAAGGGTGTTCATCATTCAAGTGCATTCAGTATCTGTCCCACCCACGAGGTGGGAGACTTCCCCAGAGAGCTGCTACCTATGGAAAAGCCTCTCGGAGCCTGGTGCAGAGCTGTCTGAAAGGAGAGACCTCGTCAGCAGCCACTGTGACCCAGGGCGGTCTCCAGACCTCCTGAGCAAGACTCCCTCATGGTCCCCCCCCCGCCAATGGAGTCTCTTCACCATGGATCATCTCTTTTTGCAGGGAAGGAAGGGGCTTTTGAGGAGCCCACTGCATCTCTGAGTGTTTGGAGGCTGTCCTGAGGAGCAGCATCCCTCAGGATGCCAAGGACGGAGGATGCTGTGCACGGATAACACAATGAGCTCGCTGAGCTCTCGCACGTGGCTGTTTGCCACACGGTGGCACCTCATGGGACCCTGCAGGAGCAGGGAATGTACGGTTTGTGATGTCCTGACCCTCAGTGTGAGCCCCGGCGGCAGCAGCCGGTGGACAGGAACCTTTCCCACACTCAGAGGCTGCATTCCCTTTCCCCCTTCTGAAGCCCCTCAGTTTCTCTCACTTGGAGCCAGTTGTCATCCTCGCATCCATCCCACACTGACTTTTTAGTCCTCTGAAAGCCTTTTCATTCCTCTGCTGCCTTCCTGAAATAGCACATGCTTCTGCTGGCATTTTCCCCTGCTGCCCTCCTCGGAGATTTCACACCTCCAGGAGGAGGGTGTGCTTCCCATCAGGAGCAGCCGCTGCTGCCGCAGCCCTCCTCCTCTGCACAAGTCCGCAAGCCCAGGAGGGTTATCATGGCGAATCTTTCCCGTGGCTGGAGAGATGCGATAACTCTTGGACAGGGTCTCTTGTAAAGAGCTTGTCACGGGGGACAGCTCCACTTTGAAGTTTAATCCCACTCTTCCCTCTGATGGAGCTCCTCAGGACAGAGCTCGCGCTCCTCCCTAAAACTGAAATGCTTAAAAGAGCGCAGCCTTCAACGTGAATGGAGATTCTTGCTCTGTTCTGGAGGAGGCACAGTGAAGAGGAAAGTGTGTGGTTCCCATGCAGCTGGGAGCAGGCATCGACGGCCACCATAACCATGGGCTCAGCATCCCTCCTGCTCAGGGCTGGGCTTGGCCTTTTGGGCAGATCTTCAGTTTTAAGTCATGTTTACAGGTGACATGCACTCCGGTAGCCTGCATTCTGGGTGCTGAACACTGACCCAGAGGAGCAGAACCTGGCCAGAGCATCCCGGCCTTGGCACAAGCCTGGCGGGAGTCCCATCAGATCAAACCTTTCCTTGTCTCTGTGTTGCTGACATCCAGCAGAGCCAAGAGCCTTGTTCTGTGATTTAAACAAACCTGTTTGTGACCCACGGGGAGCAGGGAGCTCCGCAGGGAAACGTGGACTCTGGGGTGGCACCTTCAGGGAAGGGGATCACAGACCCGAACACTCACAGTGACAGCTCCGTGTGCCCGCAGCTCCTGCCCTGAGTTCTGAGCCGTAAGTGCTGACTGTGGGAAAGCCCCCCCGAAGCAAACGGGGTTCTCTGTCCCATAGCGAGGGCCATCCCAGAGGAAAGGGCCAGCGCTGTGCTCAGCAGCCCCATCTCTTGCAGGCACTCGCACGGGTATGTTTGATAAGCACCTTCATTCATCCTGTCTGCAAATGTTACTTTAAATCCAGGTGGTTTGGCATAAGAGACAGTTTAGAAATTATGTAGCGTTCTGAGTGATGAGCTCCTTTACCGTTGCCATCATTCCCCTAATAATTATGCCCATGCACAGCTCTGCGTTTGATTGTGCTGGAAGATGGATTCACGTTTCCTGCAGGCATGCTGGATAAAATGACTTCCGTTTCAAAGCTCCGTTTGCAAAGTTCCCTTTGTTCCTGCTGTGAAATTCCTGTGTCGAGCAGAGCCCATTCTGCTCTGAGACGCTTTTGAGCACCATCTGGGTGGGTTCCCTGGGTTGCCTTCAGATTGTTCTCAGGATGCAGTCGGTGCTTGTCAGTCAGGCTGATGCATAGGCCAACCACATAACACTGAGAATGTTGTAGTTTCATCTGTCAAAGAAAGAAAGAAGAAACCCAGTTTGAGAGCTGGGCACTCGGTCTGCTTTTTACCTGTTCAAATGCTGCTCCCCGGACACAAGCCTGCATCAGA
The DNA here is from genome assembly GCA_032466535.1 of Forpus xanthops. NCBI lineage: Eukaryota > Metazoa > Chordata > Aves > Psittaciformes > Psittacidae > Forpus > Forpus xanthops. The sequence continues at coordinate 52,762 of JASSUY010036118.1, forward strand.
CCTGACTCAGTGCGCTGATGCAGGACGGCAAGAGAACAGCTGAGAGCTGTGGGAAGGACTTCACCCAGAGCACAGGGTGCGTTAGGAACTGCCCATCCTGCGCTGCTTCACTGCAGGGCTGGATGCAGCTGGTGTGGCTGCACCGAGGTGTCACTGTGCAGGGAGGCATCCAGCATCCCGGGGCCTGACCCAGCCCCTTGCAGCTGACTCCTCTTCTGGGGTCTCACCGGGGTTTCTCACCCATTGCTCTGCCATAGCGGCTCTGGCAGTTGGGTCTGTGGAAGCAGGGCATGGCTGAGCAGCAATTGTGCCTTCCCAGTACTAAACCATCTCCCACTGAGGGCACCTCATGGTAAAGGTGGTTTAGGCTTGGGTTTTATTTGCTGAAACTTTGTCACTCTGAAATGACTGTGGGGAAGTCAGAAAGAAGGAAGCTCAGTCAGAGGTTTAGAAGCTGCATACGCTTTATATTTGAACAGCATCGCAATGAACAACAGCATCCTCCTGTTTGCATGATGCTAAACCAAGGCTGAAACACAGGTGAAAAGGAAATGCCTTCCTGTCCCTTCTTCTCTGAGTGCACATCCTCCACTCAGGAGCGATGGCAGTTAGACAGGACAGCTACATTGCAATTGTGAGTGTGACAAAGGGAAAACAGAGCTTTTAGCTTGCTTGGTGTGAGGGGTAAAGGAACTATTGAGTGTTTCTTGTATCTCTTGTTTGACCTGCCAGGCTCCCAGCAGTAAATAGAACACGGGCCTTGCCAGCTGTATTGGACCGGGGTTTGTCTGGCCTCATGTCCCGTGTTTGGCAGGGACCTCAACTGAAAGAATTCCCCGTGAGTGCATCAGAGGAGCCCCATTCTGCTCCTTTGCACTCAGCAGTGACACATGGAGCATCCATGGGCCTTTCCAGTTAGTGCCCTTGCATGGCAGCTGTTTGTGCAGCCCCTCTTGCTCCTGCCTGACCTGGACATTGCTCCCAGCCGAAGTACCTTCCACTGCTTAACAGATACAGTGAAAAATCCTTACTCCCACTTGGTGCTTTATGGTTGCTAAATAGAATGAAAACTGGCTTTGTATGGGATAAAAGGCATCATGTGTAGAGTGAGCAGAGCTTTGGGCCCCCTCTCGTATTGTTGGTATAGGAGATTGGAACATGGGTTTAGTTTCATTTTTCTTCACTTTCATCTTTATGAAGCCTTGCTGACAAAACCTACACCCCAGAGACTTGAACTTGTAAGATTTCTTATGTGCTTCCATTCTGCATTGTGCATGGTGAGGGTGTCTCTATAGATGCGCTGCTGGTCAGGGCAGAGCCTGCTCGCTGCCTGGACAGAAGGCTCAGGAGGCAACGCTGATCATGTTCCAAAATCCCAGCCTGGGGAATTTGGGGATTGGAATAGCTGGGACAATCGGGACCCTCGGTGCCTGCTCATGGTGGCTGCCTGTTAGCACTGCAAAGTGCTGGGGGAGACAAGGCTCCAGGACCCTCATCTTGAATCAATTTCTGCAGTGGAGCTCTGAGTCCAAGTTAATCACTGTTGGATTTGGGATTACCGTGCTTGTAGGGAAGGCTGCTAAACCCCCACTTTTGTCATGATCCAGCAGCTCTCAGGGCTTAACTCCTAACTGAAGGGAAGTGTGCACGTCGGAGGGTTTTGTGATCCTTACAGGGCACTGGAGCTGCTTTGCTGGTTGAGGAGGAGGAGGAGGGCCCTCACACACCGTTTCAGTTTTAAAATGATTAAATTGAAGTTGCACTTAAATTCAAATCAGCCATTCAAATTAACAATTCTAATGTTCCTGATCTATTGATCTGTTGGCTAAGACCATTTGCAGCAGACTGTAATTAAACCACAAAAGCCTGGACACCAGAAACGCTGAGGGAGCAGCACAATAGCTAGAGGAGAGTTGTACAGTTCTGGCCTTAACCCCTTCAGCCCCTTTTCTTTCTTTGGCTAAAATCCTGCACTGTTGGCAGCACTCTAGGTCCTGCCCTCCGGCTTTCCCAATGGTGCTTCACAGCCCGATGGAGGCTGTGGGCATTCTCCTGCCCCCCAAGCTTCAGGATTTCAGCTAAAAGCATCTGCCCCTTTGCAGGGACCAGTGCAGTCAGGGTGGCTGTGGGTGTCTCCCAGTAAGGCAAAAGGCCGAGGCAGGGAATTCCAGTCCCTGGTGGCTGGTTCCTCTGAATTCCCATCCGAGGCTGCGCTCAGTGCTGGGTATGCGCCTGCATGGGGCAGGTCTCAGTCCGTTCCCGGTCACACAATGTTCCATGTTGGTCCTCAGATCTGCCTCTGCCAACACTTCGTTTCCCCTGGGAGGACACAGGGCAGCGCTGATCCTGCCCCGGCAGCTCCCCAGCATCTCCTGTGTCACCTCCCAACGCCAGGCTGGGATCTGCAGGGGCTGCCACAGCCGCCGGCCTCGCACCAAGGTCTGACCGGGATGCACACCATCACATACGGACACCCCAGGTACCCGTGCAGATGCCTGGAGCCTGGCATCCCAGAGCCATCCACGCCATCCATGGTTGGCTTTCTCTTTGTGTTTTCCAATATAAGCAGTATGTTTTTCCGGTGCTCATGCTACTTCCTGCAACCACCGTCTGTGTCTGTTTATTGATGCACGCTCTCCCCTGTGAGCACTGATTTAGTGGCTTGCACAAACTTGCCCGGCAGAGGAGGTGATGGGCTCCAGCTGAGCTCTGGGTTAGTGTGAGCCCGGGGCACCCACTCAGGCTGCAGCAGGTTGCGGGGGCACATGGCTGCCGGGTGTCTCTCACGACTCCATTGACCAGGCTTCTGTAAGCACCAGCCTTGGTTTCTGCACAAACACTTCTATCAAAGTAGAAACCTAAATGCAGGATAATGGCTGGGAAAAAGGCTTGTTCCTCCATTTTATTTGGATTTTAATTACAAAAGGTTAGCGTTTTTCATACCATTTAAAGAGAAACGAAACAGGAAAAGGTCAAAACGCAAGGGGCCTTGAACATCTCTAATCCCATAATGGAGAGCAATACAAGGCTCTAATATTTGAACAATCAACATAGACTTTTGTTATGAAGACCAACATGTGATGGAAGAAGGTAAGAGGCTTTTAGATCTATTAGAAAACTGGTGTGCTGGGAATGGAGGGAAATGATGATGGGAAAATTAAAATTCAGCTCCAGCAGAAGGTTGCAGTGTTCAACTTGCAGCTCAGTGCATCGATCTGTTCCAGCATTTGACTTTCAACCATGACAAAACTGTGGGCAAATTAATTGTTCTCCAGGATATTAGGCATCAGAGTCTATTAATCCTCTCTGGAGTCGGATGCTCCATGAATACTAATGAAAAGCGGGAGCTGCAGTCGTGTCTTTCCAGGTCTGACTCGATGCTGCTGCCACTTCCATGGGGGCTGGGGAAGCCCGGAGTGCCAGTCAGCCATTTGCTGCTTTTATTCACATTTAAGGCTGATTACAATTGGAAAGAATAGTGTAATATGGCAAATCCTCCTCCCGAGCTGGGGAGGGTCGGAGAATCAGAGAGCAAGAGGCAATGTTGTGTGTTTTCCACGAGGAAAAAGTGAAAGGCATAAGTTATTTATGCAAATTTGAGCTCTGTATTCAGCCGCGTTTTAAGGAAGATCTCAGGAAATCATTTCTTAATTACACATATACATTGCACTTACTTCGCCTGCATCCAGGCTTTTCTCTCCCAGACTGAAACATGTGGAGTGAGTTGTTCTCTTCTCGTTATTGTTTCACAAACATATGAAACGTCTCTGGCTCTTTATTCCCCTCTCACAGAGCCCTCCCCCTCTTCTCCCAAACCTCACTGCGCTCCCAGGGAAGGAGCCCTGCGCCCGGAGCCTCCACAGATTACTACTGAGCCCTAATCTGCATATTTCTATAAAGGAAATGGAGGCTGCGGGAAAGGGATATTGGAGATGTTTTACCTTCACTAATTCTGCACATCTAAGTAATCCTCTGGAATTCCAGCACAGCTTTAATCATCCAAACCCAAGTCAGGACCATATTCTGTATAATTAATCCTCAGAGCATAATGTTGCCTGGTAAAAGTGAATACTCTTCCAAATATTTGTCCAGCTAGTGCATCGGAGCTCATCCAACATGTGTTATTCCAACTTCTCGTTCTGTCTCAGAATCAGGTTACGCTAAAGCAGCAGAGTAAGAGCGGTGACAGTGGGGTTTGAAACGAGCAGCTGGCCATTGGTGACCTAGGGTTTTATTCTCATCTAATGCATGGAAGTTCCCTGTGGATCCAGAGAAGAATATATTATATTCAGTATGCTGTCTCCTTTTGTTTCCCCTTTCCCCTTGCAGTTGCACACAACCCTGTATTTGCAGCTTGCAGATTGCTGCAGGGATGTATTTGCATTGGAACAGCAGGGCTGAAAACGGGGGGTAATGGGGAACCCCTGGCCAGGCTCCTGGGCAGTGTGTTCAAGGGGGTACTTGTAATGTGTGGATGGCTGCAGAGCTGAACCCCACAGGCATCAAAGAGCTATTCCGGTCCTCCAAGCAGTGCTCTTTCAGAGGAGGACGTGTGGAAGTGCTGAGCTCCTGCCCAGTGAAGCGGACTACCCAGGGGTGCGCCTGTCTGAGGCTGCCATCTGCACCAGGATGGAGACACAGCAATGCAAGGAGAGCAGAGCTGTTCGCCTGCGCTCTAACTGAGAAGATATTTATGTCTGTGCAAACACAGCACGCGCCTTCCGCATGATTTGGAGCTAAATGCAGTGTTACTTAATTAATGCATATGTAACACACAAGGCTATTACACCTATTAGAGCTCTTGGACAATTTAAATGCCAGTGGTCCTCTCTACCGATGGGTATCCATGACAAAGGGCTGGAGATCTTCCCTGCCCATAAACAACTGGCAGTGACCGAGGGAAACCATCCCCAACAAAGCACCCAGCAGCTGGCAAGCAGGTTTCAGGTTCGCCTCAATTGCGAAAGTAAATGTGAAAGTTGGTCCAAGCATGGGGCGTTTGCCTCAGGGAGCTGGAGAGACCATCCTGCACCCTCCTTACACCTCCTCTTGTTCCCTTGGAGTGCTGCCGTGTCCAGAGGGAGGACGATGGTCGGAGCAATGGCAGGAAGATTAATGGCAGCCTTTAAATCACCCACGCTCCCAGCTGGGTGTGCTGCGGGACGTGTGGCTCTCCCATTTCCAAACAGCCACGTTCCCTACAGCCCTGGACCATTGCCCTTCAGATGTAGTTCAAGTGCCATGCCCATTAGCCACACAAAGCTGCCGTTCTGGGGGACAGCGCTGGTGTAATTACACCGGATAGCTTTCAGGGTCCATCCCTTGTGTCCCTGCACCTCTGTGCTTCCTGTGTTTGACCAGCAGCAGAGCAGGAAATCTCATGGGAAACCAGGGATCAATAACAGTGAGAAAACTTGTTCTTGAGACAGTTCCAGCTCAGATTGTGTCCTCGGAGGCTGGCTCCAGGCTGTGCTGCTGGGGTGAACCCACCGCCTCCTGCTCAGGGCGTAGAAGAGAAAGTGTCTTTGGGTCTTTGTCCCCAGATGCAGCTCAGCTCTGAGCACCCACAGCCTTCCCAGGACAGTCATGATCGGTGTTCTCATCTCTCTGCATGGGGACTGCTGCTCATGGATGGCCACGGAGGTGAAGCCCAGTGGCAGGGGATAAACAAGGCCCCAGTGGTGCTGCTGGGGCTGAGGAGGGGATGGCGATTGGCGCCAGTGGCCATGGTCTCCTGGAGTCAGGACATGGCATTCCTGCTCACAGAGCCAAAGCGAGCCATGGTGCCGGTGGTGGTGTGCTGGTGCCACGACAGCGCGGTGCAGACCCTGGCGTGAAAGCCTCCTCCCACCCTGCTCCGCATTACCCAGGTCCTGCCTCCCATTGCAGAAAAGCTGACTTCAAATAAAAGAGCTCTTTGAAAAATCACGAGGCATTTTATTCATGATGAGGTTTTGTCCAAAGCCTTTTGACAAGAAAATAGGTGATCCAGCTCCGAGAGCTTTTCTTTGCTCGTACATAAGAAACCCATTACACATCCTTTTTAAAAAACAAAAACTTTCTTATTCTCTTTGAGCGAGTGTGGCCAGCTGTCAAAGGAGCAAACTCAGCCTCCAAATGGATTTAATACAAAACAGACCCTGCAGACTGCCTTGTGCATTGTTTAACCATTGCTTCAGTTTCCCTTCTCCTCCTCTGCTGCATCAGGTACTTGCCATGTAGAGTCATAAGTTTTTAATGTTTAAAATATAGCACATTGTTTGAGTTAATGTAATTGTTCTCCCCCATCTCTTCCCCTCTGGCTCTATCTCCTTTCTCTTACCGGGGTTACTAGTGTGATGGCAGCTTTCTGTTCCCACAAAGGAGGATCTGGCCAGCCCCAGCCGCGGCTCAGCTCAGCATCGAGGTCTCTTCTGGGCAGAGCAGCTCTTGGCCTCACGTCCACCTTTTCCATCATCTTCCCCTCCTTTTCAAACCCCTTTTCAATGGGGGTGATTGTGGCTCGAGGGGGCAGGACACAGGATGAGCCTGCCACGGGCTGTGCTGCCCCAGAGCTCTGCGGCTGATGGCGAGGGGCTCCTGGGGCCGGAGCGTGGTGCCCCCTCTGCAGGACGTTGGGTTTGAGATTATGGAGACTGCATCTGCAGCGCCCTTGGTACGATGCTGTGGTTCTGTTCATGTAAGGGACTCACTGCTGTTCGGGTTTCCTTCTCCGTGGCCATACCAATCCTTTGGGTATGAGCCACACGGATCTAACAGGACAGCACACCCTGTCCCCATTGCTCTATGACCCGGACACAAGTCCTGCTCTCGGATGTGTGGTCTGAGTGACACAACGTGAGCTGTGCTCTCAACATGCTCCTTCTCCCCTGCTCTGCACCATAAGCAGTTTACAGCAGGGCTGGTGCAGGGGGATTGATCCCTTATTGATGGCTCAGGCATTTGTCTGATAGAAATGAATAAAAATCAAATCCTGACAGTGAAAATGCGGCTCAGTCTGAGCGCTATTGACTTTGGGCTCTGCAGAAGCTGCTTCTCTGCTTTCCCTGTGTCCCACTGGTGGAAAAGGTAACAGGCACACACACTATCTCAGCTCCGTAACCACACCTCTGTACAGCACAGGCTTGCCCGAGCTGTTTTCCTAATCCCTTTACAGAGTGTGTGCTGCTTTTTGTATGGAAAAAGATAGTGTTTAAAAAGGAACTGAATCCCTGTAGCAGGCACACAGAGAGAAAGATTTAATTACAGAGAAAGGAACTGTTTACGAAGTTCATGGAACTTTTCTGTCTGAAAGAGAAACTCTGAAGGTGAAGGAGTGCTCAGGAGGAAATCCTCTCCGTCCCGTAACTGTAGATAAAGCACTTGGCAAGCTGTGTGGTTTGCCTTGCTGCCTGCAGGCTGCTCCCACATCGGGGGGTCTGGGTGCCAACCCTAGCTACAGGCAAGAAGATTGTTTGTCCATCGCTTAGGAGAACATGTGGCTTTTCTCTTGGGTGCCTGAGTCTGGAATTACTAATGAATAATCCCTCTTTATCCACGAGAAGGGGTAACTGAATAGCCAGACATGGTATTTCCCCAGTGAACTCACGTGTTCATGAATTGCTGCTGAGCCGAAGAGGAGGGAACTGGAAGGAGCAGGAGCCCAAGACATGGACGAGCAATTTGTCATCACCACCCGTCGGTTGGCTGAGGTACACTGCGGAGAGCTGAACACCCGCCTGGGACTGCTGGACTCCTACTGCTCGTGTTCAGTGACCCTCGGAACAGTGCTAAAGCTGTGCAAGGCCTGTGGCTGTGTCACGAGAGGGGGGATACCCCACGGGGATGGTGGTAGAGTGGACACCAGTCCTGGGCAGAGTAATGGAGAGAGCGGGGTGGAACCAGCTTGATGAAGAGCTGAAGAAATGGGATATAATCAACACCAGCCAAGAGCTTTTAGTGATGATAGATGCACCCTTTGAAATCAAATGTATTTAAATATAAGCAAACACAAAATCATAGCGATCACACAGACTCAGAATGACGTTTTTGTTGCCAGAGCAGGAAACGTATCACATTCCCTAACGACTTTGCAAAGCGTCTGAGGGTTGCAGTGGGCAGAGGACCTAGGCACACTGCCCTGACCTGTGATAAAGAGCTAATTCATTCCATGGAAATAGAGAGAGGATTAGTGAGTAGGAGTGCTGAAATGATTTTATGGCAAAGTAAACTGGGATGGCGTTGGTGAGACGGACACTAGAATATTGCCTATGGCGCTGGTGTCAACGCTTTTAAAGGGGTGTTGAGGGTGTCAGAGAAAGCCACAAAATTGTTTATGAGATGAAGAAAACGAGTTACAGAAAAAGAGATTAAAGAGCTCAAGTGAGATCAAGAAGAAGAGTGAACGCCTTCATTAAATCCTCAAGTACCTTCTCAGGGAGAAAGTACCAGGGGCTGAGGGCCTCAAGTCTAACAGAAAAGGCAGAACAGGAGCCAAAGGCTACAGGCAGAAGCAAGACATTTAACATGGAAATAAGGTTCAGACTGGGAGGGAGAGTAATGACTGGCTGGAAAAAACTACCCTTGGAGGTTGTGTATTTTCCATCTCCTCACACGTCCAAGACAGGCTCCATGGCCATCGGGGAGCAAGGTGTGAGCTATATGAGTCGTTTGGCTGGGGAGGGGGAAGCCTGCATGAGATGACCTGCGCTGGAGAAGCTGTGCTGTGCGATGTGGAGGCTTCTTCTGGCCCTCGAACCCGGAGCCACCGTCGTGGCAGCTCTGCTGCTGGGACGGGCGGGCGCGCGGGGACCGGGGCTTTGCCGAGGGGACGTCACTGCCCTCATTATTCCCATTGATGTCGCTTCACAAAGTGTTCCATAATTTCCTGAAGAAACAAAAGCATAATCCGGCATGAATTTAAAGTGGCAGCTTCAAAGCCGCAAAGGAGCGGAGGAGCTCGCGCAGCACGGCAGCCGGCTCCGTGATGAGTCCTGCTGCTCCTGCAGCCTCCCGGGGGCTTAAAACCGGCACGGATGTTCAAAAATGGAAAAGAAAAGGATCAGGAGGAAAACAACAGCAGCAAAAATGCTCGGGAATATTAGCGCTTTCCGACAGGTTTGAAAACAAACACAGAGAGGAAAAAAACCACAACAGGGAAAGAAGCATCTCCTTAAAACGAAGCACTTAAAAGGCTCCTTTGGGGCTGAAGAAAATCTCTGTGCCTTGTAGTATTTTGAGAAAAGCTGTGACTTAGTGACAAAGCAATGCATTTTAATTTCCCATGCTAAAAGATACCTCTGGTCCCTCCCGCTTGCTCCCCTTGTCAGAGGAGCCATACCTTGGCCCTGGAGGAAGGTGCTCAGCAGCACCCACTCACACTGGGTGAGCACGGGCACCAAGGGCAGGAGGAAGCACTGGCCTCAAACCAGCTCCTGCTGCAGGGGGACACAGGAGCGTCACCATGGCCGTGGCCATGGGTGAGCAGGAGGACTGAGGAGCTCTCTGGAGAAGCCTTGGACACAGCCCCAGCTCCTGCAGTGGACAGATAAATATTGGATGTAACGATCTGTACATTAAAAGGTGTTCTAGAAATGTACAGGAGTCAGAACCCACTTATGGCATCAAAGAAAATGCTTTCAGCCAAGCACAGCCCCTGCATTCTGCAGGGGTTCTGTTGGGGCTTTGTCACACAGCAGAGACCCCCACAGCCGCCTGTGCGAAGGACAGCAGCACAGGGAATGGTGCCCAAGCCTCCACCTCAGCCCCAGTGCTCGGCATTCACCCATCCTCCTTGGTGAGGCCGCACAGGGCAGCCGTGACTCGGTTCACCCCATGGCCCTGCCACTGGCCTTGCCTGCAGAGGCTCTCCAGAGCCCTGTGGAATTAGCAATGCTGTGTCTTGATTTAATTTTCAGTCTACTTTGACTCTAACAAAGCGGCAAATTGCTTCCTGTAGTTGTTTTACTTTTATTTATGGGGTAATTTGCATCATGAAGACGAGTTGGCCTATCAATAACAGGAGACCAATTAAGGTCACCTGTCCCCTCCTCTCTTTCTGAGGGTCTCATCTCTCACTTGCATGTCCTCATCTTGAGCAAGGACTGTGATTGATTGCCTTGTGGGAGGCTGCCCCCAGCTCTTCATCTCCAACTGAGCCAACCACATACATGTTCCTGAAGCCTGGGTCAAGCTGCGGCTTTGCTTTTGCTGTGAGACATATCTCAAAAGAAAGGGATTGTTTGCAGCACTTGCAGGGAAAGTTATGTTGCAGAGAAGGGTGCAGTCGTTCCCTGAGAACAAAAGTAGAAGGGGAAATATCCGGCTAACATTAATATTTCATCATGACATGTAGTAGGGCTAAATTCATTACTGAGTGCAGGTTGCTCTGAGTTGAAAGAATTAAGCCTGATTTCAGTAAAACCCCCTTATTTTCTCCTTTCCCCCTCCCACTTATGTCCCTGGGAGCACTGCCTGGAGAAGCAGCGATGTGGCCAATGGAGCCTGGAAGCACGGAGCAGGCAGAGGGAGAGGATGGGGCTGGGCACGGACCGCTGTGATGCTCCCCTCATGTTTAGGGCAGCCTGAAAGTGCAGTTGGGAGGTGCGAAACCTCCTGGGAAGCTGCTGAGCTGCGGCATAGATGCTCTGTGCTCCCGAAGGCAGAGGGAAGGGGACAGGAGGGAGACCTCGGTCTGAGCGGCTGTCAGTGCTGAGCAGCAGAGTGCCCTGGCTGGAGGGAGCAGGGAGCTGTGCCTCGGGGAGGTCATCCCGTGCAGGAGTCACCTCCACTCCGGGATGAGGCTCTGGTTGTGCCTTGGAGCAGCTCTGGTGCACGGAGCAGTGATCCTCACCGTTCCCACGGCAGCGCACTCTTACACTGTCATTTATTCCACCTCAATAAACATCTGAAGGTATCTGTGAGAAACTTGTACTCACAAGTAAAACCGTTTCTCTTGGTATTTCAGTGCCTCTTGGGGAAGTTTTCCCTTTCCTCCAAGTACGAATTTGAGCCTGTACATGTGAGAAATGGGAGCGATGCTCGCAGTCCTCCTTGGGCAGAACTCTGAGATCTACAGATCAGATTCCCCTTGTGAGATCTGAATATCTGAATCAGCACGCAATAAATCCTGACATTCTCAACAGCGCAAGCAGACAGCACGACACTGAACAAGCTGCTGCTGCTTTGGAGATACCTGAAACATTTCCACCGGCAGCTCCATCCACCAGCAAAACCCAAGCTCCTGTTCCCACTTGCTATTAGGGGATGCCCATCACTGGCATGGACTTTGTGTGGTTCTGCTCGTGACTCCTCCAACACCAGCAGCACACCAGGGCCCAGCAGCTGATGCACTGGAAATCATCCAAGGAGATCTCTGCATATCCCTTATCAAATTTCAGGGAGAGCACCCACATCAGTCCTGGAGGATGCAGCCTTTGCTGTGATAGCTGGAATACCTGGCTCCCCTTTGTCCCACCGGGAATGTTTATCAGTTTTAGTGAGTCATTAATGCTGAGGCTGTCCTATGTTGGAGGGCATTTGGAAACTGACAGAGCTTTGTTGAAAGGATGCCCCATCCCAAAGGTCTGAGGATATTCCCAGAAACCCCTTGATTTCCAAAGTCTTCCTCACCACTGGCGCCAGCAACTCCTGCCGGATTCAGACCCTCAGGATGCCCTCCCCTCCATCCTCCCTCACGGGCCTCTCCTGTCCTAGGTCACCACTACAACAGCAACAGCATCCAACTTCCCACACCAGACATGCCGGGTTTATGGCTTCTTATTTATGTGGCATTGCCTGGAGAGGGCAGGGGGCTGCAGTGGTCCCGTGCACCTCTGCTCTCCCAGGCAGACCCGGAGCCTGACTCCCAGCCTGGATCCAGGCGCCAGGAGCCATTTAGGAACACGGTTTTCTCTTTGCATCCAAAGGATAATTGCAGCTCTGCCCCCGGCCCCTTTGCAGGGGGCTCCCGAGGGGCTGTACGTGGCAGGTCCCATCCCTGCCCTGAGCTTGGCACCGGTCGCTGTAACGCCCGGAGCCATGCAGCCTGCCCTTCTGGAGTTATTTGTTTGCACATGTTCACAGGGAAACAGCTTTAAATCTGGTCCTAATGAACATCCAATCAGTTACCATAGTGTTCGGGGATAGAGCCCTGGCAGTCAATCTGCAATTGCAAATCTGCATATTTATGCAGTTTCATTAATTATGTATTATGCAGCATTAATCCCAATAATATGTGTACGCTTGTTGGGTAGAACAGAGAGAAAAGACTAGCCGAGCAGAAGAATTAATCAGAGCGCCATTCACAGATCCCACATCGCTTTGGGTTGCAATTACAAGTATTTTTACTTAAAAGGCTTTGAATTAAAAAAATTAATTTGCAAGATTCTGAGGTCCCCACGTAGCCACAAAAATTTGAGTTAAGTGATGAGAAATGGCTCCTCCACGTCTCTGGCAGCAATCACAGCTGAGCAGAGGAGGGGCTTTTAGAGGGATTCCTGTCCAACAGCTCCGTAGTTGTCTCAGCTGAGGAGAACCTGCATTTCCTGGGGCAGGGGCTGGGGTTGTGCTGTTTGTGCAGTGTTTGGAGAGTTGCTGCCGGGCATTGAGTGGTCAATGTGATGCCTTCAGGGAGAGCAGACCAGGTAAGGCCACTAATGGTCGTGTTCCTCCTCCTCTTGTGAAGGCAGCGTGTGGAGTCGAGGGCTGCCACCATGGTGTCAGACAGAAGTCCACCCTGGGCCAAAGCTCTGGGGAACCTCGCGAGGAATTGCTCCCATTGTTTTGTGAGGAGAAAGCCATAATAATCCTGGCAGCGTGCAGGAAGGGAGAGTGGAAGGGGCAAAGGGCCAGTGCCAAACGGTTCTGAGCACACCCCACACCTCCGGGCACAGCCCTGGTGCAGCCGTGGCCCCAAGTGCCGTCATTTCTCCCAGTTTTGGGCTCTTTACCCCGATCCTGGCGAAACAGAGCCCATTTTCCATGGGCAAACACAGAAACTGGCACAAAGCGGAATGTGCCGCTTGGCCCTTGCTCCCAGCAGAGGGGCTGGTGGCACCACAGGCACCGCTGCCATTCCTGCACCCATCAGCATGGCAATGGGGTGGCTTCTCACAGAGCACCCATTGGCATCTGCCCTCATCCATGCACACGCTGCTGGCTCGTGCGATGCTAAAGAGCCCAGGTGATATTTACCCTGGTGATAGTGCCCGATGCGTAATGCATATGCCATGGTATGACTGATGTAATAAAGAAACGCAGTCAGGGCGTTTCGATAGGAAAAAATGCAGAAAGGTAATTCCTCACTCTGCCATAGTTTGTGACATTGGCTTCCATTTGTTTTCATTAGTGGTTTGCTAATGCATTTATTAGCCATTACATACATATGGCAAAATGATGAGGTTTTCATATCTATATATGCAAATAAAATATGTCTGGCACATATATGGATGGACCGGGTAAATGCCGGGCTAGTTCTCATTATCCCCACGAGGGTCTCCTGGATTATTTTTGTGGACTGCAATAGAAAGACCACCCACTTCTCCTGGTGTATTTGATTTTCTATATGCGGATAGCTGGTAAATTGCAGGAACACAGGACCCTTTAAACCGGGCAGCAATACACCGAGAGCTTCAGGCTCTGACAAACTCCTTAGAAAATAGGGTGATTTGGGTCCAGCTGTGTAAATGTTTTCAGTTTCGCTGCTGAGGCCCTGAGTTTGATTTTGTGCCAAGACAAGCCCTGCTCGAGTTGTTTTTGGCACAGCCTCCTGGCTGAGGAATGTCAGCATCACTTTCAAAATATGATGGTTTGTAATTTGGACCACAGAATGAAAACTGAGCTTCTGGTACATTTTGCCATCATCTAATTACCAGGTCCCCAATTACAGTCAAGGAGCAGTCTCCTTAGCCTGGTGCATGGGAAGGTTGTTCCCATCGTAAGATTTCTACATCCATGTTTCCCTTAGCACATTGCCGAAACATGAGCAGGTTTTGAAACGAGCTGCGCTGGTTCGCGCTTCTGCCCCCCTGGCAGCATGGTGCAGATGGAGCCCCTGCTGCCATCCCCTCGCTGCCATGGGGCTGTCCCTCCATCCTCACCCATCCCCAAGTGAAGGTGCTGCATCAGGGTTTGGTCGATGTGGCCATGGCATGCGGTGCCACCCGGAGCTGCTGCTCCTCACCATCCCTTGCTGGCTCCGGGCCTCCTGCATCCCACCTGCCTGCTGGGTACCAGCGGGAAGCTGTGCGGATGCTGCCATGCTGCTGACCCCCAGCATCGCCTTCTTCTCGCCACTCCCAATTAAACCTTGGGGCTCTCTGTGATCTGCAGGAGCCGGCCCTGACCATGGCAGTTCCCACAGGAGCCTCGGAGGATCTGGAATCTGAGCACAGGGGACTTCCCACAGTCCTCCTGCATCTACAGTTAGTTGATGGATATGCTAATTTCATTATTCATGTACATAATTACAATCTAGGGGTTGGGAAGCTTTTTAGGTAATGACAGTTGAGAGGAGGAATTTACCTGACTTTTAGAATATAGGTGTAATATTATTTAACTCTTCAATCGCAGTGCTGTGCCTCACAGGCTCGAGGAGCAGCAGCGATGCTCAGTGCTGCTCAGTGGGCAGGATGCAGGCAGTCAGGGGCAGGGGGCACCTTTCTGGGCTGGGCAGCAGGAGGAAAAGGCCTTTGTCATCCCGTTGCACATGTCTGCCCTGTTATCAGCCATTGGTTGGCATACGGTGGAAGGCACCCAGGGGGTGGGTGGGATGCAGGAGCGCTGCTCCTGCACCTCCAAGCACTGAGGGTGGAAAACTTCCTTCCTCGTTTCATTTCAAAGAGATAATGGGCAGCTCGTGCCTGGCTGTTCGCACACCAGGGCTGGCCTTTGCTTGTGTAAAAGAAACTCAAAAGGCCAGGGAGTACACGGGGCCCACGCTGGTGAGCAACTCTCTTCCCTCTGGCCACTGCTTCACAGACAGCTCACTTCAGCCAAGAGCCTGTGTAGCTGCCTTTAGTTTTGTGTGTCTCTGTGTTTCAGGTCCATGAAAGCAGGATCTGCTCCATGCCTTTGAAAGGCAGACTGACAGTACCTCAGAGGTGAGACTGTAAAACGAAAGTGCTCAGGACTAAAAGACATTTTTGGTTGCCTGGTCCATAACCTCTCTATGGTTCTGCATCCTTCTCTGCAGCCCAGAGGGAATATTAACCTCTTGCTAGAGGGAAGGATGGCTCAGTTGCTGCTTACAGAGTGTTTTGGGATGGAACAAGGATGCTGAGGATTAGTTTCATTATCTGGACACAGCAGCAGCCCTGGCCATGCCTGGCTGTGCTGCTCCATGCAGAAGCTGCCCCCAGGCCTTATTCTCAACAGGGTTTTCTGGTGCATCACTCGCAGCCTTGCCCAAATGTGCCCTCTCAGCCATTGCACCCTCTCCCTTTGCTTCTCTGGAGAGAGCCTTCAGACCTCTTGCAGATCTCCTGCAGGTGCTGCTTTTTCCCAAGGGATGACTTGGAATGTGGGACCCTGCAGCGGATGAACAGCAGACATAGGGGTGACTGCAGCACAGGGAATCAGGGAAGAATTGCTGCCTGATGGATAACGTACCCAGAAAGGAGCGCTACCCTTTGTGTGCCCTGGGTAATCACCAAGGACAAATTTGGGTGCACCATTATTAGAAACGCCTCCTGCTAATGCAGCTTAAGTGCTAATTCTTGTACCTATCCCATTGTAACAGCAAGAGGTTTATCTTTAATTGGGTTTCATGCTCTAAATGCTTTGATGACAAAGGTTTGAGCAGGTGAGCATGCCTTGTAAGAGCTGAATAAATATCCATGTAGCACTGGGTGTAATTACCCACTGCCCCTGCCCGATGTTATGAAAGAGAAGCTGAGGAATAGCCTGGGTCTGCAGAGCGATGCCTCTGGTTTGCAAAAGGGAAGACAATGAATACATTTGGGTTTTGACTTTTGCCCGTGGCAATATTGGCCAGTTCCTGGGTGGCCTGGTTTAATCTTCTGCACTGGGTGGGCTCCTGTGGCCCCCTCTGATCCCCCAAAGCGTCAGTAACGTATTGCCCCTCAGTGCTAACACCCTGTTAAAATGTTAATAGCAAGTAAATTACTTTTCTCTTTATACTCCCTAAAATAAGATTTCTTGCTACAAGATGGTGTCTCTGGCTGTCATTGCTATGTCTCTCCTTTATTGCAGTCTATATTAGATGGACTGTGGAGATCTCATACAGATTTTATGGGAACTGTTTTATTTATAAGAATTTTCCTAGTGTCAGATGGATCTGACACTTCTGGAGTCCCCTTTTCCATTCCATGCAGGAAGGCAGCAGAGGTTTTAAGCACCTGGCTGCGCACTGACCTGGACCAGGACCTTGTGCCCTTGCAGCCGGGCTTGCAGCTGAGCATCCCTCAGGGCCAGCAGCACACGCAGCAGGACTGAGGTTTGGTGTCTGACTGTGCCTTAACCCTGGGGCTCTTCGGAGCTGCTTTGTCCCAGGCAGGTGCCTGAGGAGGGTGTCCACGCTGCCACCCTCCATCCTCCTGCTTCCCAGCCTGCTGTAGTGCAGCTGCAGATGTGGGTTTGCTGGCTTCCGAGCTGTGAAACAGCAGCCCCATCAGATTAAGCGGTAGGACATTGATTTCACCCAAGGCAAATTATCTTCCTGCCTCAAAATCACATCAACCAAGGAACGCCCAAACACCTTGGGCGAGGTAAGCGGGGATCTGAGGCGGTGCTGCCGCAGGGCTGCTGTGAGGAGGTTGTGTGCTGCCACCCTTGCCTGGCTGCTTCAACTGAAGGGTCTCCTGTCCTTGTGAGGAGGGGTCCCGGGTCCCTGCAGGACAGATTCAGAGAGGGAAGAGCACGCTGCATTCCCTTGTGCGGGGAGGAACACAAGCAAAGCACCTTTAAACCCCCCCAGGGCAGAAGGGGGCACTTTGCTCCTACCCCAGGCAGGAGCTCTTTCAAAGCTGTGTTCTGGCTTTGCTGTTGTTGCTCTGCAAATGCTGCATCATTTCAGAGCCATGAGGGCACTACCCCGGGAGATGTTACAGTGAGATAGCAGGTGAGACTGGAATTGGAGGGTTTGCAACCCAAGCAGGGTTTTTAGGAGCATTCAGAGCAGCAGAGCCTTTAGTTCAGGCTGCGATTTTCTCTGCTGGAGGTTATTGGATGTGCCTGAGCTCTCAGCAGAAAGTACATCATTCATCCTTTAAAATTCCTGTCCTCCCCTCCCTTTGCCTTTCCTACCTCTCCAGCATAGGTGGGAAGCAAACACAGATGTGTGCGTTGTACCTGTGCTATTAATGTGCTTTGGCTACAGCACTGCAGCCTGTGCAGTGCTTGGGAAAAGCCTGCTTGTACCAGGTGACAGCCATGCGTCCCTGGAATGGCACCTTCCCCTGGGATTAGTGCCTGAACGCATTCAGATCTGTCAGGACCATGAAAGTGCCCTTGTTCTGTAACCGAGAGGCAAATATGTGAGGAATAGGATTGCTTCTATAAATAGCAGTGGGCTCATGAGAACGCTGTTTATCATCACTGTGGTGGGTGGCGTGAAGGCTGCCCGTCGTTTTCCAGCAATGGAGAAATAATGCTGTCCCCATCCCGGCCCATTTATAGCAAACGGGAAAGATAAATGCGTTTGGTGGGAATTTTGAATTCCAGAAAGACTTGTTCATTGTTTTTAGTCCTCGCTTGCTTTCCTAGCAAAGACTGCAAATCACCCATCAATCACACCCCATAAGCTTCTTCATGTCTCGCATCCAAATGCTTGCACAAGTGCCCACCACCCCAAAGCCTATCAAAGTCAGCTCATTCAGCTAAAAGCGTGTATCCCTGCTCCCAGGCTCCTCTTTCTGGGAAAAAATAGCTGTTCCCTGTGCTATTTCTGGGTGATTCTGCAGGCACCTCCCATGGATGCACTGTTATGTTTTCTGCTAAGGCACATTAACATCTCCGGAGAACTCTAGTTGTCAGCTAAAGCCCCAAACAGTTATGTGCATGCTGAATTTTAAGCACCAGAATCAACAGCGTTAATCATGTGCTTAAAATGAAGCACTCTCCTAAGTCTGCAGGATCAAGGTCTTAAACTGCAAGATCCTTGGAGCAGAGTCTTTCATTGTGTGCATAGAGATTAGCATTCAGATAAAAAGCAGCCCTGGGATCTGCCCAAACAGCCTCCACAATACCCTGCTCTTTGAGGAAAGGCAGTCAGGCTGAGGGCAGGATGGCACACGCCTGTCAGGGCATCCCCGTGCCCCCGGCCCGGTGCTGCTGTTCCCGGTGCTTTCCCAGCCCCTCTGCCTGCTGTATGGCTTCCTAGATGCTTGCTGTATGGTGGATGAATTAAGTTATCCTTTCCGGTAAGTGCATTTCTCAGTCACATTGTTCGCCAAAGGAGCTGTGAAATCCTAGCAGCGTTTCCTCTTGTGCATAATGTCACATTTCCCCGGCTCTTCTCCCTCTTGCCTCCCTTCCATCAGTCTTGTGTGCAGAGCTGAGTATGCCCACGAGCAAAGGCACAAAATATGCATGATATGCTCGATCATGTAGGACCAAATCATTTGCTCCTTCTATAAATCTATAGCCAAATCACTTTGTTTCCACATAAGAATCTCACGCTGTGTAAAACTAAAGGGGGGAATAATCGTGTGTCTGTTGAGATGTTTATCTCAATCATTCCCAGTCCTACCAGCTCCTTGGCTGTTAATGAGGGGAGGAAAAAGCAGTCCTCCCCTCCTGCAGCAAGGGTTCTGCAGAAGGGAATGCAAATGTGTTCCCCTCCCTTAGTTTGCCATGTTGCTGTAAAACAGCAAACTTCATAAATCCCGCACAATTGGGCACAAGTCTTGTTTCCTTAAAAGCGATGTTCTCTATAATTGTCTATGACACAACATGCTACATATTAGTTATTTTTCCCTTAGTAGATCATCAGAGCACAGTGAAGCATTGCAGCTGAGGTAATTGAATGTCTTCTTTAAAACAATATGCTGCAAAAAGTCTCCTGACAAGTTCCAGCGTCTTACTTTAAACAAATAATACCAGGATCTGGGGGGTGTGTAGAACACCTGGGACAGAGGGGGCATTTTCGGCCATGGACAAATGGGGACTGCGCGATGTGATGCTGGGGAGCAGTGGGGAGCGTGCTGTGGCCGGCTGTGAAAACTCTGGTGTAGGTGGGAAAGGCTTTAATTCAGGCTAAAGCCACAGAGGGACCTTAGTGTTCACTTTGCTGCTCCCACAGGCATAGAGTTTCATGGATCCCAGAATCCCAGCCTGGTTCAGTTGGGAGGGACCTCACAGCTCCTCCTGCTCCCATCCCTGCCATGGGCAGGGACACCTTCCACTGGAGCAGATTGCCCCAAGTCCCTGCGTCCAAGGCCTTGAACGCTGCAGGGATGGGGCCGCTTCATGCAGGACCCTTCAGTGCTGCGTTTGGCACCGCCTGCAGCCTCTGGATCAGCTCTTAATGGGTCTGGGGGTGATGAAGAGCCCGGGGCAGTCCCAGGAATCACCAACTGTGAGCAGGGAGAGGGCAGAACCCAGAGCTCCCACAGGGAGCATTGCGCGTGGGTACAACTGCAGTTCCTGAAAGGCTGGGTTCTCCCTGCAAGGTGCGACATTCCCTGGAAGGAATTTCAAAGGGCTTTGTGCAAGGTGTTAAATAAGCTCTTAAATAAAACTGAAGCAGAGAGGGCTGAAGGAAAGAGAACATTAAAAAATGTCTGTGTACATTTAATTAGTCCGGGAGCAGGGATAATCCGAGCCGCTAAGACACGCTCATTGAAACTAATGCAGGACAAAAATACACCTTAAAAACTTGATGTGATAAAAAGACCGTTAAAACATTCAATCATTTCCTTGGAGGTTTTCTTTAAAGCGTGTCACAAATCCTGTGATCGAATAATTCTCCTTCAGTTTTCCCTCTTCTCCCCTCCTCTTTCCCCATCACAGCAGTCCCTCGCAGCCTGTTTTCCTGCCCAGATGAAAGGAACGGGTGAAGTCCTCGATGGTTTTTCCTGCTTTCAAAGTTGTGGCCTGAATTGGATATGCAAAATTAAAACTATCATGAACACATATAAATGCACAACTGTTTTCCCACCCGCTGGAACGGTGAATCCCAGCGCCAGGAGCCAGCGCCGGGCATCAGGATCATCCGAGGGATGTGCCCTAAGGGAGGCATCCATGGGTTGCTGCCAGACTCAGCCATCCCACAGGGAAGTTTAAGTGTAAGCTGGAGCACCGCTGCAGCAGTGAGGTATGGAGAGGGAAGTGTACTTCCTTGTCCTGCTCAGCGTCATCAGTCCCTCACGTGGCCTCACTCATCCTTTTAATCACTTTTTGCTGTTGCAGCTCAGCCCGAGCCCACAGACTGGAGACCAATGCAGTCTCTGTGTCAGCTGGTGATGCACTGCTGAATGCTGGGCCCTGCTCCCTCCGATTTGTGCTATCCAGGGCAGCATGGTGTGATGTGACCTGCCGTGGGTCAGCAGCACGTGATGCTGAGCCCTCGCCATGGGTCCCTCAGAGGATCTGATGGCCAAAGGGTTCTGCCCAGGGCTCTGCAGGTTGATGGCCCTGCAGCAGCATCCCTCTTAGTGAGGGACCAGGGCTGGGGCCAGGCTGGCCATAAGGGCAGGCTGGTGTTTTCCATGGTGGCCAGGCTGGGGAGCCCTCATGGACCCAGGATGAGCACAGGACCTTGCCTTGGCTCACACCTTTGAGCTGCTCATGCTTCCTAGTGCCTGATTTACTTACCTCCACCTTTATTTCTATTTACCGTTTGCTAATCCTGTTAACAGAATGGGGAAAGGAAAGATTAATTCACTTTGACTCCAATGACTTGTTAATAATTGACGTATTGACAAGAGCAGGCCGCCTGATGACCTTAAACAGCCACCCAAATCCTGTGTCGAACTGTTTGACCTTTTAAGCCAGTTTGGATTCTTCCTGCAGAAGAAACCAGTGTCCGCTTTGATTTAGTGCAGGAAAATCCCCCTTAACCTTCAGGTGTTGGTGAGGATGTGTTTAATTTACAGTAAAGCCAAGCCATGATCACCAGGAGGATGAGAAGGCCTTCTGTGGTGGGCAGTTATTACCGCTCCCTCCACGGTGATGATCTCCCCAGCTCACAAGCCAATACCTCTTTAATTATTGAAAAGAAGCATCAACAGAGGCTGGGGAGGCACCGGGCTGTGGAACAGCAGACACAGGGTCGCCTTCTCTGGTCTGGGGACTGAGCAGGGTAGGCTGTGGCCATTGCTCTGCTCCAGGCTTCAGAACCTCCCCTCTGTGGGGAGACCAATACATTTCCCACGCGTGTGCTGGCCAGCATCTGCTGCTCTGGATTTGTCCTTTATAAGGGACAGACGGTAGCTCAAAGTACAAAGCATCCCACTGCTGCTCACCTCTCTGCAAGGGCAAGCACAGTTCCGGATCTGGAGCTGGAGGATCTTTAGGGTCCCTTCCAACCCAAACCCTCCCATGGTTCTATGATCCACCTTCAAATCCCAGCATCTCCATCAGTCCCACTGCGACACAGGAGGGGCAGACTCAGCCCTCAGGGACCCGGGGGCACCCACGTGTAAGTGCCCGGGACCACGGTGGCTGTGCACAGAGCAGTGCTTCACCGGGGATGTGCCCTGTCCCAGCAGCAGAGGCCCTGGGAGCGCATCTGCTCCCTCCACTGCCGCTTCTCCTCAGTCCCCCCTTGCTCCGGGTGCTGTGGGGAAGCTGCCCGCAGGGTGCCAGCACCACACTGCCTGGGGCACAGCCCCTGTGGCCACTGGAAGTGGTTGAACCCCCTTTAAACTCCCCTGGGGTCAGAAGCTGAATCCTTTGGGATGGATCCCAGAGCGCCCAGGGCATGGAGGATGAGCAGGGTGTGCGCAGGAGGTGACCCTGCTGTGGCCAGGCCCCTTGCTCTGTTTCCCCAGCTCTGTCAATGGGGACAGGCTGCAGAAAGGCTGCTCAGCAATTATCAGTAGGAAGATGTGAGACTTCACCAGGCTTCTTAATTAAGCCCCCATGTGGCCTCTTGGAGATTCATCACACAGCACTGAAAACTGTTCCCACCCTCCCCACTCCCCTTGGAAGGGCAGGGAGCACCAGGAGAGCCTTTGTTTAGGGTTTTGGACCCCAGTGTGTCAGCGGGAACCGGGACCTGCAGAGATGCCCCATGCATGTGATGTGCTGCTGTGCCGTACGGCAAGGGGAGAGCACAGCAGCTGGATCCTGCTGCAGGGATGTGGACTCATCCTGACCGGAGCGGTTCGCTCAGCCCCTGATGGAAACAACCATCCCTCCTTTTGCTGCTCCCCCTTGGGCTAACGCTGCTCTCCCATGCCTGCTCCTTTGTCCAGGGCCCTCGCTGGGATGAGAGCCAGGTCCCTGAGGGACAAATGAGGTGTAGAGCTGGGGCCTTGCATGGGGACCCCAGCGCCTCGTGGGGGGCACAAGAACAGCGAAGACCCGAGGCTGTCACCTCCCTGCACCCCCCGGTCCGGCTCCCGTTGTGCCTTGGCATGTCCGGACCCTGCCCTGGTCCCTGCAGGGGCAGCCGAGCCCCATCGGAGCCTGGAGGAGCCGCTTTGTAGAGCCATAGAGGCTCCTCCAGCACAGAGCCTGCGAGCTCATTTACATACTCCTAGTTTAATTCTCCTAGGGTATGCAAATATATGCAAACAGCAATCCAGAGAGAGTCAGAAATAGCACAGAACATTAAAATCACCCTACTTGAATATTGTTTTATGCAAACGATGTACGCACGCAGTGTGTAGCTGATTTAAATAGAAGCAATGTCAGTATGGCAGTTATTTACCCTTCCAATGATCTTAGCAATTTTTTTTATTAAACTTATATAAAATACATTGAAGAGGCACCAAGAACGTGGAGAGGATTTTAATGTTAGCCTTAACTAACGTGAGGAAAAGGGCAAACTTTTCCAGCTGCCTGTGCACAAAGGGCACTTCAGTGTTCTTTTTCCTCACCTGCCATTTGCATGGATGCTCCGTGATGTGCACACCCGGATGCTGCTGGCGTGGGTTTGCTGGTGCCATTTCTGCCCTTGTGGTGGGAGCACCCTGTGTCCCACTGAGGGACCCCTCCGTGTGGGGCTGCTCCATCCATGCGGTGGGATGAGCCCTGGGAGCTCACACCTGCAGAAGCCATGGTTGGGAGGGCTGTTACTGACTCCACGCAGGAGAAAGCAAAGTGACACCTCCTCAGGATCCAGGAGAGCAGCCTTTGAGGTGGCAGCATCCCCTGAAACGCACATCTTCAAGGGGCTGCTGCCAGTGGTGGATGCAGGTGGCACGGGTCTGGTCCCTCCATGCCAGCGGGTTCCTGCGCACAGGGTACTGTGTGGGGTTAGCACCACTCGGAAGGTCACACATCTCAGCTGAGATCCTTTCCAACTCTCAGTGCACAGCCTTGGGTGTACTTAACTCATAACCATGCCTACACATCGACCTGGCCAGCTTGGCCAGGGACACGACACCAGCTCTCCACCTGCACTGGAAAATGATGCCTAAAGCTCCATCCGCTGGCTGAGAGCACTGCAAAGGCCCTGGGCACACTGTGCCCCTTGTCAGGCCATGGGCACACTGTGCCCCTTGTCAGGCCATGAGCACACTGTGCCCCTTGTCAGGCCCTGGGCACACTGTGCCCCTTGTCAGGCCATGGGCTCACTGTGCCCCTTGTCAGGCCATGAGCACACTGTGCCCCTTGT
>JASSUY010036119.1:8854-22980 GCA_032466535.1 Forpus xanthops
AGGGAGGCAAATTCAGTACTAGAGTTCACAGCAAAATTTAGCACAGCTCTTTTTGCTACCACTCCACACCTGCAGCCATCTTTCCAAGCAAACAGTAATGATGATTAACGTTTAGTACCACTTATGTCCACATGGGAGTGCTAAGCACATACTCTAAAAATGACAATTTACAATGGTTTCAAATACATGATAATCTTTTAGGCATTGGAATTACACATCTGTATCATGACCACGGAGCACCACATTTCTTCAAATGATCAAGTTAAGCTTTAAATCCAGCTTTAAGTTTAGGTTAGGCATTTAAGAAAGCTTGTTTCATAAATGCAAAGCACGTAACAGCATCTAAGTCCTATTGATATGCCAGATGTACAAATGTAGTGCCTTTGTTTTCAAGTACTTGGGAAGTTCAACATGTAAATGCTCTTCAGTAGACAGAAGGAGCATTTTATTTAGAGTCACAGTACCAGGGGTGCCTCTGGTATGAAATCTGTAAGAAAGAGTATTATTGTAACTCTAGGAAAAATAAATACAGGGTCACACTGCAGAACACTGAGCATAAATAGCCCAAATCAGCCTTACAATCAAGTGATCACAACATTAAGTGAAGTCTACTTCTCTCATTTTCTTTTTGCCCACTGCAATCCTTTTTCCTTATGAGAAACCATGTTTTCAGCTTCACAGTATATATATACAATCAAGTTATTATTTTTTTTATGTACCATCTGTAATTTGTACTGGATAAACTACTATAGCAGTAAGCACCAGCATATATTGTTACTTACCCCATTTCATCACCTTCCATGTAGGCCTAAAGAGTCTTCAAATACATCTGTACCATCTAAGTTTGCAGAAGCAGTTTAAGGCTATTGAGAGAACAGAGAATTGAGGTGTCCTGCTACTTAAACACACCCCCCCTTTTGAGGACTTCAATACAATGAAGAAAATTTAAGCAGTTGAGGAACTGCTGAGCCAGAAAAGGAAGTAAGTTTTGAGCTCTGGCTGCTATTTAAACTTCAGGTTTGTATTACAATAGAAGTTTCTATCAAATTCAGCAGTAGACCCAAAAGCTCACACTGCCCAAGAACAGCATAAGTTTTTACTTTGTTCTATTTCATCACTTTCATGTCTTTTCCTTTCAAAATAGGAAGAAAACAAACAACCTGCATGAAGAAATTCTATTATTCTACAGAATATTAGAGAAATCCCACTGAGACATGGTGGGGGTTATGCAGACAATTAGCTATCTAGACTATCAAAGTATTATTCAGCCACCAAATGATAATCACTGTTTAAGCTCCTTACTGGAATGCCTCTTATGTTATTTTCAAGGCATGGTTACTACTAATGAAATTCACTCATGATTTCTAAAAGATAGTATTACTACAAGTGGCTTAATTTGGTATTTAAGCTACCACAAAGCTTGGAATTCAGCTTCAGAAAAAAGTATTATGCTCTATGAAGTAGCAGTGACATGAGTATGCTGGCAGACTTACAGACTGACATTGAACAGATTCATTTGTATGATACACTGATTTTTGTATCAGTGTTCTCCTACTGGCTTCTGAACCGCTCAAGGTGTGCCAGGAACAAGCAAATGAGAACATGGGTATGCCCCCGCACATACACAACTTCCAGGGGCATGTTGTATAGTTCTAAGAAGCTGATTTAAAGTAACAAAAACAAACATGAGCAGAATGTCTTTTAGCTAAGTGTTAACAAGAACTTATTGTAAGGAACACTGTTTATTGTATTACTTTGATAATGCACAAAAATATTTGAAATGCACATTAATATTCTCATGTACAACTCACAGCAATTGATCCCCTTAACTGACAAAAAGGTATCTGAATACTCTGTATTGCATTTTATAACTTTAACTGGACTTTTTAAAAACAAGTTTTCATGTTCACACTTGTCACTCAGTTCTAGACATTCTTAAAATAAACAGCATTTCCTTTATATCAGTACCACCTCAATACTTAATACAATTTTACCTTTGCTCTCAGGTTTTGCTGAAAATTTAAAAATAGAGATAATTGCAGAAATATAGAACATAAATGGTTAAATGTAGCATTCTAATTTTCTACGTTGTTTTCCCAACAATACAAACCAACAAAACCCGACAAGAACCAGGCAGCTGTTAATTTGTGGTTTTGTTATATGTTTGCACCATGGTAATTTCCCCGCATTCTCACCCAACTTGTTTAAACAGCCATTTTAACTGGACAGAAACCCTGGGAGATAAAAAAGGGAATCTGCATGAGAGTTCTACCACAGTGTCATTTAATATGAAATGGTTTTAGGTAATACTTGAAGAAATGCTACTGTTGTAGGTATTCACCTTGGCACTTCTTTGGGTTTGTTTTTTTTTTTTTAAGGTAAGTTACAGAAACATGTGCCAACAGGTAAAAAAAAAAGAACTATGGCTCCCAAGCAAACCTGCTACATAGTTTCAGCAAGAGACAGCTACTGAAATTTAAAAGTTTATTTTAACTATAGCCCTGTTTTGGACCTGGCCTTGCATTTCTCAAGGTGAGATCTATAGGACTTTTGCCTGACTGAAGAACTGTATGATCACTCTTTCCAGTAAGCAATTTTGTTTAATAGGTGTTTTAAGTACTCAGCAGTGTGTGCTTTTGTGTGTATATGCATATACATACACTGATAGGCACTGTATAGCTATATAGACAAGGCCAGCTGCAATTTAAGATTTAACTTTGAAACTGTGTTCTCTTTTAAAAATAAAACTTTAGGCTCCTTGAGCTCTGATGTTAGCAGCTATTCCTAATTTGCAAAGTCATCAGGTAGCACAAGAGTTTAGATATAAAATTACTCATAAAAATGTAAAAATCTGTATATAGTAGAATATATGGGAGACAATGGTGATAAGTAGATTTCAGGGTCCCAAGATAGTCATACCCAGAGTGCAAAAAAAGTCAAGACTCACTTCCAGCTGTACCAGTCACACAAAGGCCTTACCTTCATTAGCAAGAATAATGCAACAAACCACTTCCCATAACTGTGTTATCTTTTTAAATACCTCAGTATGCCAATACCATGCCTTTACATTTTGGCATGGTTTTGCCCTTATGCACTCCAGACTCCGAAGATGAGATTTTTGGGTGCTTCTGTAAATGAGTGATAGTAATAAAAGTGTTAATGTGGGCTTTGGCACCTCTATCTCATTAGTAAAGCAAAGTCCTGCTCCATTTTTTTCTTTAATAATAAAAAAAGTCCCAAGAGTGGTGCATTCTATTAGCACTGAAGAGCAGAATAGGTCTGTACAGCGTGATGATAGGAGACCGTAAGAACTGGCAACGTGTGTCTACAATTGTCTTTCCAACCAATTGCACAGAAGCTTGGTCCACTTCTTCAGTTATAGTGTAGTCCTCTTCAGAACTTTGGTTACAGCATTAATGTTTTGGTAAGAAAGCAAACAAAAAAAAAAAAAAAAAAAAACCAACAGAGCAGACACTTTCATTTTCTTCAGGTAGATTTTTCATTATCCTCTCCGGTCTTCTGAACCCGAGAATACTTTTTGCATGAAGATTTAAAGCAGCTGGGAGGCCAAGATATTGGCCAGGAAAAGCTGCAAGGAACAGAGCCTTGCACATTCTTCTCAAAGAAATAGAATATTGGATACCACCAGGCTCGAGAGAGAAAATTCATCTGCGAAGAGACCTTTAAAGTCTGTATTGGCACAAGAAGGTAAAGAAGAAAAGGAAAGAGAAAATCAATTTAAAGTATTACAATCAATTACACTGAGTCACAACCACCACAAAATTCAATACGTTTGCATGCATTTCTGTAAAGACAAGGTGCATTTAACCTAGAAAAAACAAAGTACTGAGGTACCATACACATCATAGTCAAAATGTATACTACAAACTAAGCATCTTTAACAGAAAAAAAAAGCTTCATTGCTGTACAATATTCAGGGAGACCAAGCACTCACATCTTTGAATGTGAGTCCTTTCAGACATTTCAACTATTAATCATCAATGGAAATGCAACAACCAGATTGAAACAACTTGAAATCTATGTTTCTACTTGAAGGTGTTCCTAAAACAACTGCAGTAGATACCTTCTGAACAATGTAGTTTTAGTGACAGTTACAGAAGAACTACCACTAGCCTTTTAGGACGGTCTTAAGTTAGGTTGGTTATAAATTACTAAACTAATGTTTATTTGTAAGCTTAGACTAATAAGGGCTATTCTATACACCAACTACAGCAATAAAACCTTGAAGTTCAAGAAGCATTCATAAGCAATTTCAATAATTAGCTCTGTAAAAATAATTTTTGCAATCAAAAAAGAACATCTTAATATTTACTTAAACCACAGTAACATGAAACTCTGCTCAATTTCTTTAAACTTCAATATGGAACTCCTATTTTTATTTCAAAATTAAGAATCTGTGAGCACTATTAACAAATGCAGGCTATGTATTGACTATAAAAGGTATTTGCTACTCACCTTTTCATTAGCCATTGAGTGGTACCACCAGAAAAGCCGTGTGGTGATATAGTAAGCAATGATGACATCCACGGTGTAGTGTTCATGAGCAACAAGGATACAAATTATGCCAGCAGCACTCATTAGCCAACAGATTAAGTGATACCACCAGAAATGACGTGGTGAATCTGTGAAACAGCAAAGTGATGGGGAAAAAAAAGAACCACACAAAAAAAGATGTTGTTATAGCAATCCACAAAGGGAAGAGGAAAACATAAAAGATTAAATAGGTGAGACTTAGGTTGGATATAAATAAGAAATTCTTCACTGCAAGAATGGTGAGACACTGGAACAGGTTGCCCAGAGTTGTAGATGCTCATCTCTTTCAGTTGGTTCTAGGCCAAGTTGGACAGGGCCCTGAGCAACCTGCTCTAGTGTGAGGCACCCCTGCCCATGGCAAAGAGGCTGGAAGTAGATGATCTTAAGATCCTTTCCATCCTAAATCATTCTATGATGCTACAATTATTTAACTCAGGCTACGAAATTTTAAAGCATAACTCATTTATACCACACTAGTACAAGAACCTTGTTTTGACACAAAAGACTAAAGAATTAGACAAACTTAGTGAGGTTTTCTTCTTTTGTAAAATGAATCCAAGAAGAGCTCACAGAGATAGACAGCACCATCACCCATTTTCTAGTCAAATTTTTCAGTTAAATCACTTCTAGGGTATGGGGTACAGAGAAAGAGACAGATTTGAGGCAAAACATACACTTTATTTTACTTGGGTGTATCGAGACTCTGCTCTTTTTACAGTCTATACTCAAGTAAACTCACTCTAGTAAGATGTCTAGAATTGATATAACTTCAGTAGAATCACAGATTAAACAGGAGAAGATACTTGTCTTTTAATTCCTAGGTTTTAACTACTTTGCATGAAACCTCTGTTCTGCGCAACAGAATGCACTGTACAGTGAAGTACAGTATGTGAATTTATACCCTTTCATTAAAGGTTAACAAATGGGAGTGAAGCTATTATTCAAAACGCATTTAAGCCACTTCAGTGGAAAAGTTCCCCTGCCCTTCTGTCCCCATTGAAAAAGGCCTTGGGTGTCACAACGACCATTCATAACTTCTGACAGGCTAATGGGCTTCATTTCACTCTCAGTGGGAGGTTTTGGCGCCCCTTGCCTTGTGGGGCAATGGTCAGCCTTTACTTTCACACAATACCAACAAAAAAGTTACTGATCTCAACAAGCTTACACAGTAGAAGTTTGAGAGGCCTGTGCAAAACAGTTACTGTGGGAGGACTTAAATTTTGGTGCAAGTGTCAAGACAGTGAAGTCTCTTAGCTCTCCCCAAAACACCGCAGACAAATTTGTATCCACTGATTTAAAAAAAGAAAAAAATAATATAAGGAGCCAAGACATCTAAAACAGCTGATGAGAACAGCCCCAAGCAAGACAGACAAACCAAGGCTAAAAATGTAAATAACTACTCTGGGGAATAAAAGCTGGAATGTGGGGGAATAAGTGAAGCAGCAAAGGATGAAAGGAAGAGCAGAGGAAAAAAAAATCCAGTAAGCCAGAAATAACCTCAGAATGCATCTTGCACTGCAGACGTGTCATCAAAAGAGCAGAAAAAGTACCTTAAGCAACCTCTAATTCCAAGCAATTATAGGGCTTAAGTCCTTGCTCAGATAACATTTTGCTAATTATACAGGAGTCAAGAGAAAAGAAAGCTATTCATTTCTCGTTTATGGAGCACAAGTCCTCTGAAACATATGCCAAACAATTAGGCAGCAAAGGGCTTATTACAAGGATTTGTACATTATAATTCCTCAAACCTCTTAGGATAAAAGTGCAAGAGTTATACAAGCCCCAGACACTGGGTTAACTACATCTTTCTGGTACTAAAGATATGAAAACTGTATGTGACCAGCATTAAGCTGCCGTAACATACACTAAGCAAGGCAAACAACAAATGTATTAGGCTATTTTAATAACACTGATGAGTTACACATGCCATTCACACAGCAATTTCACTTTACAAGAAAGACCCAAGCCTAAGAATCAGCAGACTATGAACAGCATTATTATATCCCTGTTTGAGGAAGAGCATTTTGAATCCAAAGATGTCAAGTTGGTCATATGAAATGGGCATTTATATATCGTGGGTTTTGTGTAAGGCAGAACAGCACTGCAACACCTCCTTCCCCTCAATGTTTTCCTAAGAGGAAGGCACTCAACTAACGCTGGCTAGTCTTACTTTTGTTTCAGTGAGCACATTCCCATGAGCCAATCTAACATTTGCATAGTTTGGGACACAACAGTAGGAGAGAAGATTCCAGTTCCAAGTATGTGAACTGAAAAGGGAACTCCCCGCTACGCATTCATGAGTGGCCAAGTTCCCAGAGCACCAGCACTGCATACCATATATCAGATTCAGAAATTGGGTGCTCTATTCTCTGAAGCTTCAATCGATGCTGTGTGTGCAGCACAGATTGATTCCCCCCCATGCACCACTGCAATGTAAAGCAAAGGGTGAAACCATAACCAAACTATATCTTTGTGTGCTTGCTAAATTTTTATCAACTCTAGGAAGCAAAGAGTAGGAGATTCTAACAGAAGACATCCAAAGAGCATGCATCAACTTCTCATTGTCTGCAGGACCTAATATACAGCGAACTTCACAAAAAACAGCTTTGCTTGTGCACATAGTTTAGGTGCGCAATGGTGCTATGCTCAGGCCACAGAATAAATCCTTTAAAATCTATGGTATGCCAGCCAACCTGCACAGAGTTAATTTAATTATCTACAGTATGTTTTACTCAAATCTGAATAACCTGTTAATGAATAATGAAAAGCTAGCTTGCTTCAATCAACTAGTACACACTTTATGTCTAGTCACATTAAGCCCTTAATTAAAGCCCACACCACTTTCACTACACCCATGCTCCGTTTCTGCTCAGAGTCACAATTTATATTTCAAACCCATACACGTATAGTCTGTGTACAGCTGACCAGTAACTTTGAGGACTGTGGTTTTATATTTTGGTGCATAGTATAAAACACATACTAGAACTTTTAGCCTGTGTTTTCCCATTACAATGGGTTTGAACAAGAAAAGACCATTGAAATACCATCACTTACACTCTTTGATGAACAGGTAGACCAGAGTTAATACCACCGTATGGCCACTAAACAGGAAGTCTCCACACAGGATGTGAGATCCAGTTATGGATAGACCACCACCAGAAATCAGTCGGAGGATCCTCTGAAGCTTTGCCTGCGCATCTCCATTCAACTTCAGCACCCGAAAAAAAAAGAAAGTTTAAGGTATACCATAAGCGACTTCAGTAAACTTCTTGTCCAAACACATGTGGAGCCAGGGAGAAAAGGACACATCTTCCATTTCTTTGACTTTCCCATATTCTTAAACAAATGGGCATGCATACCAAAGCTGTCAGGTGCTACAGATCAGCTTGGTAACACTAGCATTCTGCCTATGCTTTCCAAGGTTACTTTAAAATATGCATTATATGAGAATGAGATGCACAGTATACTGGAAAGGTAAATATTAAGAATTCATAAGGTCAGGTATCTCATGATAGCAGTTGATGGAATGTATAAAATCCATTCAAAATTAGTTTCAATAATGTACAACCTTGCATATTGGCTGTCATTTTGTTTAGAGCTGAGCAATTTTTCTACAGGGGAAAAAAAAAACCTCAAACTCAATTTTAGAGTTGGCTACAAGCTCAGTCACGACTTACTCAGATTTAGAGGGTTTTTTTTGAATCATACATGAAGATCACCTTTGACTTCTCATACACACTAGGCAAACACTCGGTTTCACCTAGCTATTTAAAGATTAACTCTGGGGAAAAAAAAAATCCAAAACATAAGCAAGATAAAAGAATAACTAAGTTTTACATAATCAGAGGGATATTCACATGGGACAAAAATCCAGAAGAGCTATCATGTCTTTCCAAGAGTTCAAGTAAATAATCCTGGTTTAATCCTAGCAATACATACTTATGGCAGAGACAGTTAAGTTTTCCTTTGCTTACCTCTTCCTACTTCTCGATCTACAACACACAGTCATTGCCCAAGCTATTAGAACAAAACAGTTGAGTCTTTACAATAGTGGCACACAAATATGTTTTTTTTTTTTAAACAGATCCCAGTTAGTAAGCAATTTATCCACTACATTCCTAAATTGCCTCAATTTGAAAGAACAAGACTGAACAAACAGGTACCCTACCATTTGTGTCATAAGTATTGCTGCAGTATTAAGAGTGGCTTGAGCCTCAGGAACAGGTTTATTAACTTAGTAGCAGCACTATTTCAACATAGGTACTCTCCTTTAAAGCATCTTAACTGCAGCAACAACTTGAGGCTCTTTGCCTATATCACAATTTTTGGTTTTGTACAATCTATGTGTCTGAAGACATCAACTGAAAGTAATTTGTGCCATTTAACAACACCAGGAACACTAGCTTCTATTTCTTTTATGGCCTCAGCCAAAAGGACTCAGGCAGAGACTAAAGCAAGAATTGAGGAGCAAAGACTCTTACCTTTGGCGCACACTGAAAATGCATTCCAGGCACAGGTAAGGTGGTAACGTACATAGTAATACAGCGGTACAGATACAAAGTTCCCATTATAAAAAAGAACCTGCGTCCCACTATTGATCTGAAAGCAGAGGAAGGGTGGAGGGGAAGAAACAGTACGAAGTTCACATGCAGGATACACAATTTAACCATTATGGAGCTCCAGCTTTATTAGACCTTTAAACCCGTAGAATTAAAGCATAGCTCCATCCCCAGCTCTTCACCACACACTTCTTTAAATCAAAAGCTTCTTCAGTGCCCGCTCATAATCGTACAGAGCTACCACAAAGCTTGCACCAAATTAACGCAGCCTCAGTCTAACTTGGGTATGCAGGCAGGAGCAGTTTTCCCGGACTGCGTCCTTCTCTTTTCAGTCCCATGTCGTAAACTGTACATATTTAAGTATGTGCTTAAGTCAGCAAAAACAAAGGAAAAAGCCATCTAGCTGTAGAGAACAGCAGGTTCTTCATCAAATTTGGAAGCAATTTTTTACATCAGCATGATTTCCTGATTAAATGGTGCCATGTCAGTAAATAAATGTTGAAAAGCCCAATCTCAGAATAAATTTGATTAGTACATGGCTGTCAAATTCAGATTTTAGAAACATTATGCAATAATCAGGAGAAGCCTGTGTTTCTGTATCCAGCCTAGACAATGGAACAGTTTCTAAAGCAGTCATCCCTTTGGCATTTTCCTGCCAGCCCCATTCTACAATATTGCTAGAGATTCTACCATAAAATTAGTTGTACCCAAAGGTAAAACTGGAAACAAATGTTCTGAAAACATACAGCAGAAGAAAAAAAATATAGCTGCTTACTTGTATCTAAGAAACAACCACTGGAATATCCATAATCCAAGTAGTATCATTCCATTTATTTCTGATACAGAAAAAGCCCACTGCACACGATCAATGTAATCGAAAAATTTGTCAGGCAAGGGAGGGCTTAACTCCTTTGGAGGTACTCTCTCATGGACCACAGTGATCATGACAGTTGTTAGAATCAAGTTGAAGAGAGCATACACAAAGGCAATGCCTGTCTTCCACCATTCCAGAGGAAATTTGTTCCTAGACTCAGCAGGCATAGCAATCTGGATATAATCAGGATATTTCTTTGTTGTTTTTCGCAATCCATTAGACAAGCCCTTTGGTTTGCTAGTGCCATTTTTGTTCTCTTCAGTGACTGAGAGAGTAGGTCTTGAGTAGCCATTAGAAGTGTCATTGGTTTGACTCTCCATATGCTCTTCAAGCTTTGCTGTCTCAATAGTATTCATTCCCACACTGTACCACCAAATTGGGTTTATCAGTGACCAATTTCTGAGCTTGGAAGCCTTATTTCTTCAAGTGCAAAGTTCTTGTTCCTAAATGATTTTTTATTTCTGTTGAACTCTAAAAGGTGTTAATTGTGCTTTCGCTATTCAGATCCTGTCAAGCAAGTCATGAAGGTCAGTCTTTTCCTCTAAAGCTGTATCATCTGCAAAAATAAAATAAAATCCAAATAGATTGAGTACCTTCAGAACTAGTAATGCAACACAATAAAATGCTATTCTAAATTCCAGCCAAATATACTTACATATGGAGTCAAAAGACAAACTAGAGTCATGTGGTTACAGAGAAACTTAAACTCTGATAAGTTTAGGAACTAGTACCAGTTTCAACTTTTTTTTTTAATGACAAGATCCACAGACTTTAATGATGCTGACAGCACTTGTTTTATCAGCTGTCATAATTAAGACTAATTCATGTTTGCAGCAACTGTGAAGTTTATTGCTATGGGGCACTGCATACACAATATCTCCTTTTTGACCCTAGGGTTGCTACAGATATTAACATGATCAGACAATCATGTTAGTTCTAATGACAGAAAACAAAAGGGCACTGCAGGATTTGATTCTGCAAGGCATAAAGTAATTTAGATTCACCTAGAAGAAAAGTCTATTCCATCAGTAGATAGGTCTACCACACTTCCTTGGATCCAAATGATTCTTTCAACACTAGAAAACCCACAACCCACCTACAAGACAAAAAAAAACCACAACCACCACCAAAACCAACAGCAATCCCAAATGCAAAAGAAACCCACCGGAAAAAAACATAGATAGCTACTGTAGTACCCACTAAATGATGTCTGAAATTTCTGAGAACTGAGAAATACACTTCTGGATTAGATTCTTTGTTATGGTAACCTCTATGTAGAACAGTCCAAAAATGGATCTGTGTTTGCCCTTTAGTTACTTTAAAATATATCTATATGGATTTTTTTTTTAAACAGGAACAAACAGCAAGATTCATTATCACACAGGATTTATTTCAGGTTGCATTTGCCAATTCAGTAAAATCACATTAGATTAAAAAGAAATAAATCGGGTAAGCACACCTTTTATAACAGCATTTTCCACAAAGAATTGAATGCAGTTCACCCCTACAGAACTGACATTACCCTCTATTAGGAACAATGGCTATTCCCCACCTGTCTTTAAAGTTCTGCGAAACCACTTACGATGTACCTATTTTTTATTACTGTTAGCTTCTACAGCAAAAGTAGTATTACTGTACAAAAGTGCTCACTATGCACTAGCAATTTTATTTTTTTTTTTACTGTTTCTCTAGAAGTTCAACGCTACCATCACCTGAAGTCTCAGCATGCCAACACAGGCTGCCACAGTCTGCCACGCTGTATGTACCATGAAGTCATGATGGAAACCAGAGTTTCTCCATAAGCATACACTGCAGAACCTGGCTTAGGAAAAAAATATCCTGCAGAATAAAAACCAGTCCAGCAACTGATCTCTTGATAGCAAGGCCAACCTGAAGCCAAAACAGCCTGGAAAGTCAGGTGTTTGTGTTTTGGTCCTCTTCCCTCACCCCCCCCAAATGGAGAAGACATTTAACATGGTCAGCATGAAAATCCCACTGATTTCCTAGTTGCTGCTCTTACTGCTGAAAGGGAGAAAGGGTAAAGGTTCAGATCCCAAACATGACTATTTCAGTATTATTTGTGTAAACCTCCCAAGAAGAATTTCTAAATTAACTCTCAGCAGTGATTCTGAAATCTACTATCACCAGTTGACTTTTCCTAAATCCTGATCAACAAGTTTATGTAAATACAGACACATGCCCTGAGTAACTCTTCACCCCCCCCAATGAAGAACACTATCTAAGAAAACAAGTGGTGATTTCAGACACTTTCTCTCCCTTTTACTAATCATACTGTAAACTTTGCTACCCTAGAAGGGGATGTTTAATCCAGGAGGCAGGCAATGACCTTTTAGATGCTTCCTACACAGTATTCCTTTAGAGCATCTGCAAAAGCAACAGCTTAATTGATACTGTAGAACAAACGTTTCAACTTTCAGAGATCCTTTTCTAAACACAAGCATTCTATTCCCCCTGTCTACTAAAGATAAACATGTGACAGAACGCTCAAGTGACAATATAGAAAGAAAATCTTAACCTGTCTGAGTGCTTAAGTTTTGGAACACCAATCTACCTAGCATTCACCTAAGTGAAGATCCTTTTTCTCAACAATGTTACACACTGCAGTCACTGATGTAGGGATCAGCAAAACTGGATATATTTCATATCCTGCACAGGGAAACATTTTTAGAATCATGCATTTTCTGAAAAACAGCAGCAGAGTAAATAGGAGTCTTTGTTATTTGCTTCTCTTCCTCAAAAATACCTCCAACTCCTAGTAACATAACTAAAAGGAAGATTTTTCAGATACTTAATGACATGTAAGTAAGCCTTAAAGAACAAAGAGCATCTGAACTACAGACAAATAACCTCACAACCTAGAAGTATAGTGGCAGTCAAATTTTTATATTAACTTATTAAAGCAATTATACCTACAGCCTGCAGGGAAAAGTTGTGTTCCTTCTTGGTTCTTTTAAATGAATCATAAGGCATTACTGATCTACTGTTTCTGATGGCTCATCAAGATTATTCCAGAGTGCATACTGTGGTCAAAACGTTTTTTTACATTGATAGTTCAAGGCACTATATATTATCAGTGATCTGCAATAACATAAAGGCTTTCCTTTATACCACCCTTCCAACCCGTTTCCCCTACACTCTAAAGGAAAGGAGAAACTATTGATGAAAGACAAAAACGCTGCATGAAGCTTTCAGTCCCTTTCTGCCAATCTGACTGGCTGGACAAGTGACAGATAAAGAACACAAACAGTCTAATCATTCTTTGCTACAGGTTGTAGCATGTTAATTTACGTTAAACATCCTATTGCTTCTTTTGTCAAATCTGGAATGCCCTCATAACCAAACCATTAGATGCCCATAAAGTGCCTAGTAGTAGAACATAGATTTTTTTCAGTAACCAGGCAGCAATGCTCAGACCTGGTCACCTTGTCAACATCTAGGGTCTGAAAATCAAACCCAATTGCTCTAACTATGGAACAACCACTGGGTGAGTCTCAAAGACTCACACAAAATAAGCCAAGTAACCCAAAAGGATAAATACAATTCCTGTAATAGATCCACTCAGATTTTAGGAACAAGTTTTCTTTTTGAAAAAAACTTCAACACCATCTAAAACCAAACACCCTTTTCAAGGAGAGTAGCTTCTTAACCAGCAATATTACAATAAAAGTTGTAATTGCCACAAGGAACAACGCATTTAAAGGAAAATCTTAGCAGTGGAAAAGATTAAAGAGCAGCAGAGATCCTAACTGTTTATCCGAGTTTCTACTTGCTCTCATGCAAATAGCTTTTATTTCTCCACATCCCCATTTGGCTGTCATTCTAAAGAAAATAGTTGACTGGGGGTACAGCTTTGAGACAAGTATTAAGAAAGCACATCTACATTTGGGTCTTTATGCTAGAACTGAAGAATAACAAACAGCTTTATTTAGCTTGTTAGTCATCCAATTTTCACATGAAGGTCATATTCACATAAAGTTAGCTCACAATAGGTGTTTCTCATGCCACAACTGGAACTTCTGTAACATGGAACTGTTGGAATAAGTCCAGAGGAGGGCCACGAGGACGATCAGGGGACTGGAGCACCTCCCCTATGAAGACAGGATGAGAAAGTTGGGGCT